>JAODTR010032187.1:0-17500 GCA_025399935.1 Amblyopsis rosae | reverse complement strand
GTCTATGAGTTGTGAGTGACTTGCCGTGATGCAGCCTATGTAATGTTTGTGAGTTGGAGAAGCCCTCGGCAGAGTGTGAAACTGGGTTTTATATTGTTTTCTGTTTGTTATCGTGTTCATTTCTTTCTCTTTCCTGCACCTGGTCGTCTTCTGTTTCCTCAGCGTGGACGATGATGTGTCCCAGGCGTGTCCGTATGTCTACGTCAACCACACGGGCCACGTCCGCTGGGACAGGATGCTGCGGCTGGTCTCTGCCTGCAACCTGGAGATCTTCAGTTTTCCCTTCGATGTGCAGAACTGCACATTCACCTTCGGGTCCTACATGCACACCAGTGAGCTGCAGTGCACGAAACACGTACACAAACATCCATTCATGTGCATACGGTATCATACACACACGCTCATATTCCAGTCACAATATCTATACTGTGCTCATATGCAATGATAGACACACATACATCTCTTTGTATCATCTTTGTCTCTACGCAGTAAGGGATGTAAGGATTAGTCCAGCACTGACCTTTCAAGAGATGTCTGAGAACTCAAAGCGTTACCTGGAGGCCAGTGGGGAATGGGAGTTGGTGGTTATCTTAGGAGAAGCATCCATCTTGCAGTTTGGCATTGACGAGTGGGACATCATCACATTCTGGGTGAGTGCAGGCATGTGGCGACCTACAGTAGTACAGCTGAGAGAGTCAGCGCTTTGTGTGTGACCTTTCCTTAAATTAACCCCTGTCCTGTTTCCCATTGGAAGTTACCATTTGATCATTTAGCAGACACTGTATTAATCCAAAGTGATATAGTATAATAATATATATTTTTATAAGTAGGTAGGAGTTAGGGATTTTGAAGTTGTGTTTGGACGTTGACCACATTATTAATTAACTTCGAGGCTGTTCTAATAGCACAGAACAATTTACCCCTCAATAAAAAAATAAAAAAGATTTGTATTGGCATATTTTGTCCACCAGGTGGTGGTCAAGCGCCGTCCAGTGCTCTACGTGGTGAACTTGCTCATTCCCAGTTCGTTCCTCATGCTCATCGACATCCTGTCCTTCTACCTGCCTCCCCACAGCGTTGACCGGGCCTCCTTCAAAATGACCCTCATCCTGGGCTACACCGTGTTCCTGCTCATCATGAACGACCTGCTGCCTAGCACAGCTAATGGCACTCCAATCATAGGTCAAAGAAGCCGATGCTCTATAGAATACATAGCACTCTCAGAGTTGGGGTTTCAATTCCTACAATGTGTAGAGATTTAAGTTTAAATCATTGAGACAGTAGTGCCATGCCTACTATAGCCTACTGTACAGCAGTAATAATAGTAGGCCTAATAGTTATCGTGGTAATGGTACAGTAAAAGTCAAATGTGTCACACAAACTGGTAAGGATATTCCATTCACCATTTAACCCCAGGTGAAGTGGTCTAGGACAATGGATTATCCAGCATCAGCATGGCACTAACACTGCAATGGTTCACAGTCCCATTGACCGTCTGGGTAACAAGCATGTGCCTCTTGCCCCTCAGGTATATATTTCTCTGTGTGTCTGGCCCTCATGGTGATCAGCCTGCTGGAGACGGTCATCATCACCAACGTGCTTCATCACAGCTCCATGAAGTACCGCAAGGTTCCCCGCTGGGTCAGGGTTATCATCCTCAAGCACATTGCCAACCTCATCTGCTACCATTGGCCGGAGGAGCTACCGTCCCCCACTGGCCCTAATGAGTTAAAACCTGATGGCAGTGCAGGGCCCTGGGTTGTCCAGCTAGACACTCAACCACCTGACCAGCAATCAAATAACAACAAAGGTGACAAATGCAATCATCTGTTGGTTAACAAATGACTGAATCAAATGTCATTCTAGCGAGATGTTCAAACCCGTAGAGCAGGACAGGCTTATTTCAGTTGTATTGTCTTGTACTGGGTCACACAACTTTGAAAAACGTGTCAAGGAGCTGAGTGAGGGGAGAAGGGGTTGAGAGGGGGACCCACGTTAACAATTAACGTTAACATTTGAATTGGATGATGTGTGAGCATGCGCTGCTGAGTGATTTGTATCAGATATGACGTGTAGTTCTGTTTTCAGCACATAAAATGCAGAATTTTATATAAACTGGAATTGTGTCTCATCACAGATCAATCCTATTACTTCGTTTACAGCTAAAGAAAAAATATATTTTAGGGTGCAGTTACACTTGAATAATTAGCCTAATAATAGGCACCATAACTATTATGATATATGTAGATTACTTACAAATATATTACTTTCCAGTTTCTATTCTATTCCATTTTTTTTTTTTGGCCAATTTAGCTGCTCTTGATATGCAGACGCGCTCATTGAATCACTATATCACAGTATTGTTATAACATAGTTTAATCCAATGTTATAAATGTAAATTCTGTTTCCATGCTGACTCCAGGGTTCGAGGTACCGGACGAGCTGAAGAAGATCTGCCGGGATGTGGGCGAGCTGCGCGGCCACCTGACGTTCTTGCAGAAGGAGAATGAGCTTCAGGACCAGTGGTGCCACGTGGGCTATGTCCTGGACTACCTGCTGTTCCGTATCTACCTCCTCCTGATCTCCTGCTACGCCATGGTGATTATCTGCATGTGGTGCATCTGGATAAACCAGACCTGACGGAGGAGCTCCAACTTTGTTTTATTAGGCTATACGTCTGCTAATGCCTTTTAGTGGTCAGGAACAGTGCAGTAGATGTAGTGTGGAATTAATGGTGATATCCTCCTATACGCAATGCATCTACATTGGGTGGAAAAAGTTAAGTGCTATATAGTTCTGATGTAGGTGGCCGGTTTTGTCACTGTCATCTTTGTAGAAGAATTAGTAGAATGTCCTTATATTTACTTAAAGTGACTTATAGTGTGTTGATGCCACTAGATGTCACACAATTACATTAACATGGCATGCATGTGTGACCTGACCAGTTGTGAAAACAGACTAGTGTAGCAGGCCTGATGATATAATTCTCTATTTAGGACGTCAGTACTCCATTATATTATCTACATAGTAAATAGCTGTTTGCTTAATGTATAAAATGTTGTATACAGTAGTTCTCTGCAGAGGTGTTTACTTTATATGTTGAACAGAGATATTTCCATCTGCCTTATCTACATTTACAACATTTTTATCCAAAGCGACATAGCTATATGTAGTGCATTTGTAAAGTTGGACAGGTCACCAGCAAATGTGAGCCAACAAAATTATATCATAGTAATTAATATATGTCATCATGATGCTGTGACATGTCAGCATGTCAGCGTCAATGTCATTAAATAAACAAAATAGCTATTGGCCGAAATAATCAATTACATAAGAGCAGAAAGGATTTAGTTTTAATGAGCAAAGAGCAGATTTTAAAGAAGACACTATAGATAGGAGAGTGAGTACCAAGAGGTGGTGAGGTCACTAGTCCATCTCTGTTAACACTTGAACTGCACCTTATCAAGGGAACACAAAGTTGTCAACATATGCCAGGACACTGTGTTGTATATCTTAACAGCTAATATTGCTATTTCACATACATTTAAACTTCTAAATAACCACTCATAAATGTCATACTAAACATAGCTTGACAATTTACTCTTTAATAAGATTAACATTTATACATTTACAATTGCATTTTATTTACCCTAAACATTTTTTTTAAAAGCCCTTTATAAATTGGTGTGAAAAATTATTAAAATCAGTAAGTAAAATCACCATACAAACAATCAATAAAGTGCAAGGGTCAGAGCTACAAGAGTCCTGATGTATGGTGTATAACCATGAGAGAATTTGTTTTAGCTGGATTACGGTCATTTTAAAAATAGGTTAGTTATAAAAATTTATTATTTTTGTACAACATACGATCAACACAAATAAACAGTATTGCCAGTCTTAATATAATTTCAGGAAAAAATTAACACAAACGTAACAGTAATAATCAGAATGTATAAATATATTTGTTCTCCATGTAATGCACTTAAAAACATATTCACCACATCTATGTATCATAAAAAAGTTGTTCCAAGGAATTAGCTAAGGTTAGCAAGTTTTCAGAAGGACCAAGTAGAAGTCAGTTAATTTGGAGGTCTTAGTTCAAGAGTAGTGTTTCCATTCAAAGCAGCCTCATTAGTGAAGCGAATAATGCTGAATATTCTACAGGAATATTAACTTTACTGCTTAAATTAGTATTGTGACTGTGCACTGTAGTGAAATGCACAAAGGGCAGCCTGTTAAGTTTTGGAAAGAATATGCATCTGCAAGTATTCTTCTTGAAAGTTATATTCTATAATCTGATGATGCAGATTAAACACTTAACCCTCGCTGACTATTCATTCTTCGTTCCAGCTAAAGACAAAATGTATATCCACTGTATATTTTTCTTTAACATTGCTTTTACATTAGAACTACTAAGAATGTGCAATGTTATTCAGATAGTGATCCGTATTATGATCACAGTCATGAACCAACCAACAAAAAAGGACTTCTTCCTCTGAAATGATCAGTGCAATAAAAAATTACTAGTTACAATACTTGCCTTTAAAAAAAAAAAGTGTAAAGGAAAAAGGGCCTTATAAGGCTGGTGCAAAATATTTGTGTGTACTTCAAATGAATGTAGGTAGATACACCCACACTCCACATTCATTCACTTCACACACATTGCTTCAGTAGTAGCACTGTTAATCGCTCTGTGTATTGCTGTCTCATCTATAAAAAAATATTGCCACACTGATTTTTATGTACATTGATCCAAAAGGCACATGTGCTTGGATTAACCCAAATTCTAGGCTTTGAACAGAGCAGTGCATTTTGGCTAAATAAACTGATTTGTTAAATATCTTTCACAACTTCTCATTAAAACTAAATTTTTCCACATAAAAAGCAGGATTCCTTCATAATGATAATATCTACACTAAAAATGTGCAAAGCCATAAAAGCAAAAAAACACACTACTGATTTCTTTATGAACTTCATTTAAATAAAAATAAAAAACAACTGCAATGTATTTGAAGAAAAATGTAAGTTCAACCAGTACAACAAAAAAAGTTATCGTTATATGCAGTTTGTTTTGGTCTACACTGGCGCAGGACAAAAAAATTATAAAAAAATAAAGAGTGAATCACATCATTTGAAACCCGGTTTACTATGCATTCCTGGCTCTTCCACCAATAGACAACATCCCTGAAACCACGTCATGTGTCACAATGTGATGAGTTGCACCCAAATGTTCAACAACCAGCAGCTGCAGCAATACAGCAGCAGTGATGTATGCTGAAGGTCAAAGTTGTAGTGGGCCTTCTCAACCATCTCTACATTCATCGCTAGCAGTCTCTCAGCGTTAGCTCCCACCGCCCTCGTCTTCTTGGTCCTCGATGTTCTTACGGGCCATCCTTCTCTGACGCTCTGCCAGCCGCTGGCACCGGGGGCACTCTCGGCCCCCCCGGAAACAGTTGCTATGGAAACAGGCACTGCACTCTGTGTGGAGGGGGACGAAAAGATTTCGAGAAAGGTTGAATTGGGAAAACATTGTGTCATTGATGCTACCATTTATTAAGTGTAAGAGTAAATTGGTTTGCTTCCATACAAAGAGCTACAGAGGTGTTCTATCTAATCCCTGCTAAACATTGACTCAAGTTCAACAGTGTCAACCAGTTTGACAACATTTCCTTTTATGGGAAGAGGTGTTGTGATGTCAGTAAAAGAACCAACCAATCAAGGCCCGACCCAGAATCGGCCAGTCAGAGGGGATAATAAAGACAACTGTGTTTAAGCAGCAGAAGGTGGGCACACTGTTGCAACACAACAGTGTGAGAACACAACAGAACCAGTTGAGACAAACCGCTGATCAAAGCCCATCTGCCCAAGATAAAGCTACCAGAATGTCTCACTAAGCTAATTCCACAGAGACGGAGAACATATCATGGGTAACTTTAATAAACTAAAACTGTGATTAATAAAAAGGCAGGCAAATGAAATTCAAAAACAGTGTTTATTTCATATCTACACGTAGATGAAGATGAGTAAAAATAATAAATTAAAACATTTACAATAACACAATTTCCAATATTAAATTAAAACATATGTGCATGCACACTAATCTTCCCATAGTTTTGAACATGGAGGAAGGAATTCCTTCCTCTATGTTCAGAACAACATCAAACAAGGGTTAACCCAAAACTGTAAGCATGGGAATCATGTACATTTATCATCCCAACTGAAATGCACTGCCTTCACTATAAAAAAAACACTTATCTAGACACTCATCTTGCCATTACCCTAAAAGACAAAGATAAGGACAGAGACCATCATTGAAGAGAAAACATAAATAGAGGAAGCACCAACAGCCTGAGAGACACTTTCAAAACATATTCAGAATTGCACCACCAAACAGCCACCTCCAACAATAGTGAGTACACCGGAGCTCTGCCAGCCCATAGAGCCAATACAACACCACTTCCGTAACGCATACTGTAGGAGCCACTGTTTAACAGAAGAGTGCCAGAAATACCACCTTAACCCATACAATAAAAGCTCACCACAAACCATGCCAAAGG
The DNA here is from genome assembly GCA_025399935.1 of Amblyopsis rosae. NCBI lineage: Eukaryota > Metazoa > Chordata > Actinopteri > Percopsiformes > Amblyopsidae > Amblyopsis > Amblyopsis rosae. The sequence continues at coordinate 10,943 of JAODTR010032187.1, read as the reverse complement.
GGAAGAGGCACACACAGCGAAGAAAATTAAAAGCTGATAAACGTGAGTGTTAAAACCTTCCGCCCAATGTTAAGAATGCGATGAGCCTCGACATGCACATAATCAGGTACGGTATCCCTTAAAGAAGCCCCAACACCAGTATAGACTGTGCCGTGAGAACATGTAAAATGTCATTTGTAAACAATATGAATGTACACACATTAAGCATTCTTGAATGTTTGCTCTTAACTTGCTGGCGAGGCCCTTCAGTCCCGTGACCTTGCTAACAGTTTCTGTGACTCGACAAGATACGAGCCGTGTCGCTCATGGAACATCCACTCAGCGTTCACCTTTTAAATACAAAACAAAGAAACACACATGCTCCCTTCATTGACCTCTGCCCTCCACCTTCCCCTCGTGCTTCCTCTGCCCTCTTTCACCTCCAGAGGAAGGGCTTCATTCACCACCTGAACCCCCCCCCCCGCATCCTTAACCCTGCGGTCCATGGCTGACCTCCGCCTCTGCTTCCTTCCTCTGCTTGTGCCCTTGTTCCCACTTGAGCAGTCCCCTGCACGCTTCACCTTTGGCCTGCGTTTCCCACTTAGAGAAGCTCTTAGCTATACCGCTGAACACTGACAGGCCGAGGAAAGCTCTGCCGCTCTCCCTCCCGCCTCTCTCCGGTCTCTCCGGACTGCTGGACCTGCTGCTACACGTGTCGCTCTCACTACGCTCTCTCCTGAAGATTCTGAGTGTCAGTTCGTCCACCAGAGGGAGCCGGAGGACGCTGCCCGTCTGCCGGCCTCGGCTTCCCTCACTGGCGGCCTGTGCGACCTCTCCGGCGACGCCTTGCTGGCGTGGCTCCCGCCTGGTCCCCTGTACGCCCTGAGCCCTTCGGAACCCTTCCTCCCCCATCCCCGCCCATCTCAAACCTCCTCCGTTACGAGGCTGGAAAAGTCTCCCGTGTTCCGGGGGTTTCTCCGCCACGTCCCACGGCCCTTTTGGCTCCTGCTCACGTCTCACAGTCTCTTCACCGTTCTCCTCCACCTCCTCCTCCTTCTCCTCCTCTCCTCCCTCACCCTCCTTTCTGCCTTGACAGAGGACCGTGTCCAGCCTACAAGGCCAGAGGAGCTTCCAGGCTCTCCAGGGGGGAGCGAGAGACAGACGGGGAAGAGAGGGGAGGCCGGCCGCAGGGTGGGATAGCTCACCTTCGCAGCGCTGGCACTTGTTCAGCTGGAAGGGGAAGATGATGTCCTTGCCGTTACCGCAGAACTCGCACACGAAGCCCTTGGCCTGGCACAGCTGGGACAGGGGAAGGGAGAGACAGGGCTCACTGGTGCTGCTACCACATTGACAAACGGACTCACAGTACTGCAAGTCACTGCTAACATCAGCGGCCAGCGATCTTTCTCCGGCACAGCAGACAGCGGCTTTAAACTGATAGTGGAAACAATTCGTTGTAGTCTCACCACACAGCCAGCTACGTGCGCAGAACCAAGCTTGAGCAGCTCTTTCATCCGGGGGGCCAGATCCCCGCTTCGCACAGCAGTGAGATCGTTAAGTGAGAAGAGATGAAGGTCTTCAGTCATGTGACCCGGCAGGCTGTCGAACTGGTCCAGCAACCTGACACACACACACAGGGTACCATAATACACACCACACCTCAGTCTAAACATGACAGCGATGTGCAAAGCATAGACACAGCTTACTGGTTAGCCAAGCGACATGTCCTGAAGAGGTTTTTCATGTGAAACAGCTGCATCCTCAAAACCTAAAACAGAAACATCAAAAACACACCATTAAGTGGTGTTCACACCATGCACGGATGACACCCCATTTGTGTATGTTGGCGTCATCGGGGCAGGCAAGGCAGCTGAGCTTCTGCCGTTCACAGACGTCCCGGCACAGGCCATCTATGCGGAAACCCTTCATTTTCAGGTGTTTTTTACCACAGCCACTTACCCTGACCGTCTCTAAAGGCTTGTTCTTCTTGTACAAGCTGCTGTCGATGTCATTCGGGTTGAACAGAGGGTCTCCCGCGATCTTGCTCAGCAGGTCCCGGGCAAAGTTGCTAACGTAGTACTTGCTGAAGTCCCACTTCCTCAGCACGCGGCCCGGGACCACCGCCTGAGCGTTCTCATGGCAACACTGACAGAAGTAGCGACCCAGGTATTCACAATAGCGCAGCCGCTTGATGTAGTCTGAAGCGGGGGGGACAGGCACAGCAGCTTAGTCACAACATGTAAATGGAGCATCTGTCTACTTGTTTACCAAAAAGGGCTTGATAGGATTCCATGCACGTAGTACCTGGGTCAATGCGAATTCCACAGCCAGCGCATCGATAGTTTTGTTTGGCAACCACTATCTTCCTCCTGATTAGAGATAAAGCGATATAATGTGAATGTAATAACATTCCTGTATGCTTCCAGAGAAACATAGTTATCAGCAGCAGCCTGACGTCATCAAGAGATACTGAGTTTGACCTCCAATCATTATTCTACAGATACAGATGCACCTCTTTGTTGAAACAGACCAACAGAGACAGACAGACAAAGCCACAATATGGCTAAAAGATTGTGAGAATTAAAAGTTTAGCACACGCAATAAAGCCTGCTGTGGACTCACTTGGGAGCTGGATGGATGTTGAAGATGATCTGTGGCCGGGGCGGTGCCCATTCTAGGTTGCCTCGCACCCTGATTCTCAGCTTGTAGATGTCTGCATGTTCGCCATCATCAGGGGAGATGGGGAGAGAGTCTGGGATGGGCAACAGCTGGTACAAGGCCAGAGAAAAGTGAACCAACATCATTCATTCAAATGTCATTATGCAAAACATCGTTTCATACTTCACACACAAATGGATTGTGGAGCTAACTGTGGAGTTATCTTGCTCAAAGATGCTGGGATTTTCAGAGACCAAAGCAAATACCTTTTGGCAGGGATTGACCACCCTAACCACTGAGTCCAGCTGGGCCATCAATTGTGTGTGTGTACCTTCTGAGGGGCGTCGTGTTCTGGGACCAGCCAATCCAGCTCAGAGGCAGCAGGGAGCTGCATGCCCTCAAACTGCTTGAGCAGACCCATGGCCACTGACTCTGCTGAGTTGGAGTGGAGGAATGAAGGAGATCTAACACACACACAGAGTTTTCAGTGAGCCTAAAGTTATGGATAGCAATGCATTTAAACTGATAGACAAGATTGTGTAGAATATTCTACCCATTTATGTTCATTGTGACCACTATGAACTAAATGTATCTTTAGAAGTTAAGGTGGATTTGACAGACCTGCCCAGTGCATTATGTAGGGCTCACAAGATAAAAAGAACTATGCATTAGTCACAATACATATTGTAACACATAGCAATATGTAAATAACTGAAAAGTTAGAATTTAACTAAAATATTCAACTAAATTAAATCTAAAAGTAGCAATGATTGAGTTCTATCCTTCATTTTGTATATCTAGTTATGTATATTTATATAGAACTATACAGATACACCATCTTAAAAAATAATATAAAACAGTGATATGTATAACTGCTGTAAAACATTTTGTTAAAAAGTTTTTGTTTTAGTAAAATGAAGAAGCTCCACGTCTTACATGGACTCTGAGCTGAGGAAGGACCTGCTGTTAAAGGTCACGGTGCGCTTGATGTCTGCATCTGTAAGAAGGCAATCAGTCAAACGACAGTTTTACATGTTTTCAGCAGGGCCAGATACTGTGTTCTTCCTTATAGACCCATTTACTGCCGACGTCACCAACATGCAGCACACAGCTCAGCACCAGAAGTCCCATTAAGCTCCAAAACAAATACATTGTCTCTTTTGCAAATATCCTTATGACTAAACATTATATCCTTATGACTTAACAGTTTAAATATATTCGGAGCGGGAATACAACGCAGAAAATGCTCTTTTGCCATTTTGGTCAGTTTTTGGACATTCTGGCACGAAACCTCCTTGTACTTTCGTCTGCTAACAAAAAAAACAAAGCATGCCTAGAAGCTGCTTTGTGACGGGATGCTCTAATAACAAGGTAGGAAACCCAGGACTAACTTTGTATAGCTGCTGAAGTGAAATATGTATACAAAAGTCATTGAAAAAACATTACATTACTTAGCTAAAAACTCAGAATTATTTTAGCATGCCATGTCAGCCAGTGTCTTTTAGGCATGTTGCCGATGTGGCTGCAAGTAAATCTAGTCTTTGGTGGTTAATACTCTAGCATAGCTTGACAAGTCATTTGACTCAATAGTACTTCTGTTGCTAAAATGCTGCTAATCTGTGTGCTCATGATTATGTACGTCATCACTGTTTGCTAACAGTAAATGGGTCTATACTGTCCACAGTCAGTGACAAAAGGGATTCTCAGCTGTAGAGAGGAAAACGGAAATGAAATATCAGCGAATAGCATTAATAAATTGAATATTTCTAAAAAAAGTTACGAAACACTGAAAGCATATCTCAGGAACTGTTTTATACCCCACTAATGATTTTCAAGTTTTCAAATAGACATACGTAGAGAAGCAAATCGTAGAGATAGGGCTTGCAATAAGGGATGCTTTTAACCGGGCTACATCTACTGTAAGCAGCAATATCTAATTGTTTTGAAACAGAGCACTAATGGGTGGGTCTGATCAGGTAAATTAATTATGGCATTGAATGAGATTACAGTTGAATTATGAGATTAATTTACTGCCAGCTCTAATCCCCAATTCTAACTACTTGTATTGTTGTAATTACTCCAAATCTCTGGTCTCCATGCAACATCAGATGCTTTGAGTTTCACATTACAAGGAGGCTGACTAATGCTAAAGCGTGAATAAGATAAGCACAGAAAGAAGTTACAGAGTAACAAGTTCAACATAGTGCGGTACGTAAAGCGAATAAAGCGGTGTCATGTACACACATGAGCAATCAAGTCTCATAGCATATTTGAAGCACTTTGGATGCGTGTGTAACTGAAGGGTGAAAGGCTGCATGAATACATGTGTGGATGGATGAATGGATGGATTACTGGGTGAATACATGGATATGTGGTAATGAGCAGGTGAGTGAATTATTAGTTAACTTGAGGTGAAAACTGACTCAATCATTTAGTGGTCTATCCTATCAGCCTCCCTGACGCCCTCCGTGTACAGGCACATGCATATAGGCACTACAGTCAGAGACCCTAAGGCACCAGCAATAAACAACACAAGCAGCCAAAACACACACACACACACACACACACACACACACACACAAGCTGGCTGAGGCTTGCAGACATCTGGCATGATTCCAACCTGGAACGTTCTCCATCCCTCTTAAACGCACAGTATGTGCTTGTACTTTTTTTGGGTTTGTCATCCAAGACATCCAGAGACAACTTGGTTTGACTATGGTGTAAATTGGTTGGTGGCGATTGATAAGTGCTTCTAAAATACTTTTTGACCCGTTACACCCAAAAAGAAGTGCTTCATTGTATGAATGAAGCACTTCTGATTTATTCATATTTTAAAGCTGTTTGAATATACAGTAACGATAGAGCATGGACAGATAGCAATAGAAGTGTATTTGCTTACAATTAGCTTGCAATAGCTGACTATCCCTTTCAGGGGATACAGACTGATACTTGTGGCAAAAAAAATATATAAAAATGTAGTTGGCGACATCAGGAAGGTATCATGAGGCTACAATTTTAGATCCACGACATTTGCACACATCTTTCCCAGCAGAAGATAGGAAAAGCTTCTCAGCTTGGAATCACGCCTCCAGTCAAACCTACTGTGCCACGACTCAGCCCTTGTAGCCTCTTCAGAGGTGCGTCTTCCCCATTCACCCACCCCCAACACTTTCCCAGCCTACAGATACCTGAGAAGAGGGAAGCCATAGACAGGGAGAGGCCACTCTGAGACACCGCCAGCAGGGACTGACCCTCACAGCCATCTGAGAGACACAAACAAACCACCACCACGAACACAAACACACACACACACACTTAAAAACCACAGACTGTACTGTGGCAGGCTGCCCAGGTGGGATATTAAGGTATGCTTGAGTCACAGAGACACACAGCCGTAATGCACGACATGCACAGACTGGTGTAAAGATACTATAACAGACACACACAGTCTAATTAAACCTGTAAACCGCACAAACGCACCCCACCATGTTTTGACTGATTGCTACACTCAGGTCCAGAGTACTATGTTTATGGGCCTTAGTACAATGCGCATGTGTCCAGCAGGTAAACCTCCTCAGTAAACTCCTTTGGACTTTCTCTGAAAGTTCCCCCTACTGTGTCTCTCACATGTGCATTAGTCTTGAGGTTAACTGGGTGAGTGGAAATTACGATTATCATGAGGTTATGGATTAGGATTCACACATTCATTAAAAACATGACACAAAAAAAAGTCAAAAGCGCACAATATTTGATTTTGTTCTTCAATGAAATGTGTCAATAGTGGGTGAACCACATGACCATGTAACACCTTACATTTGTACCCTTCCCCAAGGAAATAAAACAGAATAGATAGACAGACGCACACACACACACCCGGGGGGGGGGGGGGTCAAACACACCCCCTCCCCCCTTCTCTCCCTCTTCCCTTGTCGTCCCTCTCTACCTCTCAGTTCACACTGCTCCACCTCCTCGGCTGAGCCGGAGTCAGACAGGCCCTGGTAGGAGTCCTGGGAGCTCGTCCTGGAGCCTCCACTGTCAGTGGAGTGGAACACTGCAGGGACCGAGGGAGGAGATACATTCAGTAAAGCTGTGCTTCTCTTAAAATAGAATTACATAGACAAATATATAAAGCCCACTGAGAAAATGCATGCACATTGCATCAAAACACAATAGAGGTGCTGTAGATTTAATAACAAAAGTGAATCATTTCAGTCATATCATGACCTTTCTGGGAGTCCCAAACCCACGTTGAAAAAATAAAAATAAAGCTACACAGTCTGGGGAACTACACTGGATTAGTCTCAGAGCCAGCCTTTACATACGTAAAGTCTGGGACACAGTGCTGGCTAACTGCATCAGTACCCGCCTACTTGACAAGCGAGGTGTTTTGATTGACACAACGACCAACTACGTAACTCAATGTCCAAGTCAAACATTAAACTTGCACAAACACGCACAGAACAGTAAGGAGATATTTGGTCAATTTGACATCAAATGTATTTGCTTAGAATTGCTTTCTATACCTTTAAGTCATTATTCAATCAAATTGCAGAAATATACCAGAGCTCACTGTAGGTCCCCGATCCGTGCCACTTGCCAGATCTGTTTTGCGCATGCATACATTTTCATGACAGAACTTAATGCAAAACAAATTAACGGTTATTATTTATCAAAAGTAATAACTTAAAAAAAACTGAAAGATTTAATGAAATAGGCCTGCATGCAAAGTTATTAAGTCCCATGCAAAAAGCTTCGCAATGTCCAGTTCAACTGCGGCACAACCTGCTGTGAATACAGCAGCCGTAAAGATAAAATAGGGTATTTCATTTAATCAGTAGTGAACGACAGTCCCATTCAACAGCTCAGTGCCCGAGTCAGGCCCATAGGTCCCCATGGCAACCAGCCCACAGTTGTCACGGCTATTGTAAACAATGTTAACGAAAACATTGTTTTATACAGCACTTATACAACTGTTTTATGAAAACAGTGTTGGTTTACTTAAAAGAATCGCCGAGATTCAGTGAAGTATTTTTTTTTGAGTATTTTTTGTGCGCTTTACATCACTATAGAATACAATATTGCCGTTCGTATATTGATGATAGTGTGCTAGCTAGCTAGCTGGCTGGCTGGCTGGGCTGTACAAGGAAACTGTCAAATGTGCCCATGTGGTATAGATCGGGCAGCCAATGCTAGAGTGCAATCACACTCATAACAATTGTACAGTAAAATTGCATTTTCAACAATAAGAAAAAAATATATATAAAAGTAGCCAACAGAATCAGTGTACTATGTGTGTACACTTGGTTGTACTTAGCGATTGTGTAATAGTGTTAGGCAGAGATCCTTGACCCTCCATCCTGTTAGCATGGCGCTAGCATTAGCAGGCTAAGCATTAGCTTACGGTGCTGCGAGGACGCGCAGGGCGGCAAGCGACTGTGGCGGATCTGCTGCCTTCTCAGGCGGATCTTCTGTTTGAGCTGCTGGATCTCACAGTCGCTGTCGCCCTCATCCTCCGCCTCGTCCTCCCGGGAGCGCAGTTTGCACTTCATCAGCTCAATGGCCGCAATCAGGGACTCAGAGATGCTGAAGTGGGCATTCTCCTGCCGGAAGAGAGGAAGCACACTCAGACAAACATAACAGTTTTGCCCACAGTTGCACGAAGATATATGACTCATGGGCCCTAACCTTTTCAAGGTCAGCACAGCTGCCAAAGTCCTGCTCTGACAGGTAGCTGATGAGACTTTGTCCCTCCGAAGGCTTCCGGAACATTCCATCTGGAATTCTGCTGTATTGGTAGCCATCTGCGTAAAACACACACGTACACATTAAAATGAGCATCTGTAAGCTGCAAGTGTTACATAAGATTCAAAAGAACAGCAGCAAAACAAATCACATTACCTCGCCTAAACACTTAATTTGCTAATATTCTTCCCCAAATATCACTAATGTGATGGCAATAGCAGTATAGTAACTATAGTAACAGTATAGGAAACACTGCACTTACTAGACTCCATGTACAGGGAACTGGTTGCGCTGCTATTGCTGCTATGAGGTGAGAATGGGCTATAGTCGGTCAAACAGTCACCGCTGGCTGATTCTATGATGCAAATAAATAAAGTTAGGAAGCCTTTTACCTTTTAGTACAGGAGCACTTGATCTCAATGGTAACAAGCCCCGATAAGGACAGGTGGTACAAATGCAGCGATTCGAAGATGCCACTTTTTTTATATCTTTTTTTTATGCTCAAAATTAATTTAAGCATTTGTTTTGAAATTGTCATTGAATTTAATGGTAAACTAATTAACATGATTAATTTCAGTATTTTATCACTAGAAATAAATTCCAAGTCTAATAGCATCTTACACATTTCACATTGAATGTCAGATATGATGACCATGGCATACTGAATACACTATCATACTAGCAATTTAAAACTGCATGCATGAAATAGACAACAACTGACAATGGTCTGTAACGCGGGCCCGGGCCGGACAATGAAATCAACCAAAGGAAAAAAAATTAAATAAGAAAAAAAAAAGTGACTCATGGGGCCAGTAGAAGCTGAATATGGAATGTGCACTGGGGACGTAACAGAATGGAACAAATTACCTCATCACCATGCTGACAAGAATTAAATAAATGGGAAAGGGAAAGGGGGGTTGAATTGGGGACAACTGAGATATGGAGCACAGTAGAACTGCACTGCCAACCTGCAACCGGATCTTCTATTATTATGGTGATTTTCCGGTGACTGCCGCCTTCGTACGCGTGAAAACCCATCAAAGAAAGGGGACGGAAAAACGAGACGTCAGATATAAAGACAGCTTACCTCAAAACAGAGCGAGCAGTAAGCTAGCAGTGAGACACATTGCAGACAGGAAAGATACATTTGGAAACACTACCATGAACCATTCACACATCAACATACGCATCCTGTAAACAATGCTAAAATTATCCTCTGCAGAAAAGCTATATTACGAGGAAATCCCTCTGATGACACTTCCAGCCTATTAATTAAAACGTGCAACATGGTATAGAAAAGGCTGCTTTTTTATAGCAGGTTGAAAATCTGAAGCTACATATACCCTGCAGGATTTGGGGAAATGTCTGCTAGTTTCAGACGGAGTGGCTCCGTTGTTAAGATAGCTAATTCACTGAGGTGTAGTCTGGTGCATAGTAATTACGTGAATGATTAACAAAAACCTGGTCTAAAGTCAATGCTGTCATAACAGCAATCTGCCAAGGTGCGAGCGTGCTCTGCATTTTAATGGGAGGTGACACTCTTACTGAACGGTACACCCAGAACACACCCATGAAAGATGGAGAAAGTAGAACCCTTTTGAACCATACGACTGGCGCTGCAACATTTTATGCGCTGTTAAACTAGTAAAACTGGATTTGAACTCTTGTGCTTTAGGCCACAGCGCGCCAAGGCCGTTAAAATAGGGCCCTTGTCATGGCTTCCTGTCCCGACCTACCTTGTCTTTGTTTCTGGCTGAGCCCCGTGTCAGACATGGAGCGGATGTGGCCCCGCATGGCCCGGCTGGGACCCCTCTGGCCCGCAGAGAATGAGGAGCGGCGGGGCGTGGGAGGAGGACGAGGGGGCGTGGCCAGGGTGAGGTCCTTGGTCTCCATCTGGTCACTGCTGGAGGCGGAGCTCTGCGACCCCGTACGGCTGCGCTGGCCCAGGTTGCCGATGGCCAGGTACTCCGGCCCGTCGTCACAATCCCCTTCGCCCGGCTCTCGCGCCTCAGCCTGGGGGCCATCGGGGTACGGGGGGTCGGCACGGGAGACGCCCGGAGGAGGAGAAGGCACGCCCAGTCCGCTCTCCCCGGGGCTGGTCACGCACAGCCAGGGCGCTCCCGTTGCGGGAGATGTGGAGGTGGCCTCTACAAGACACATGGGACTGAGTGAAGCCAAGCTGACACGCATCTGAGCAGCATTTTGCTGAGTCATGCTCGCTCACTCACCCACACGACAACAATCTGGGTGAAAACAGCTGCTAAACATTTTGCATATTAATATGTAGAGAGGTTGACCTCTTATATTACCTTATATAAACGGTGCACTTTATGAAATTTTAAACATTAATATAGCAGCAAACAATTTTCTATGTAGGTATTGGGGCTGGGCGATATACCGGTATATCGGAATTTTTTCAAAAGAGATAAAATTAGACAATATAGTTTATATCGATATAATTATATTATGCATTTATTCATGACTTTATCGATTTGTTCGTCTCTCCCTCCATGCCTGCACTTAGTGCATTCAGAGTGTCAAAGGGGCGGAGACACCAGAGAAAG
>JAODTR010032176.1:0-21542 GCA_025399935.1 Amblyopsis rosae | reverse complement strand
GCTTTGGACATACAGGGATTGGATTGCCCTTAAAATGGACCCCCTCACCCCATACTCCGTTACTTCTGAATGTCCGCTATTACATATGAGAGAGAGAGATACATTACAATACAACCACGCTTCTATCTCTGGGGAATCTGCCAGCCAAAAGGAGCCAGATCACTTTGTGATGCATTTGACAGGCTTGTTAGATCCCTAACTCTGTGTTTGACCGCCTGGCCTGTTTTTGCACTCACATCCTTGGTTTCCTTTTGTCTAACTGGGAAGAAAAGCTGGGTTATAAAAAGAACAGTGACAAGGCCTTTGAAGTTCCTTCAAGAAATTGCGGAGAGGAGTGAGAAACCAGTTGAGTCCCTTCTGCTTGAAATAGTAATTATGGCAGCGCTTTGATATTATGTATACAGGGAGTGCACATTCAAACCTCCTATTCTCAATGCTGTAATAGAAGGAGAAAGTTCCATTGCCCTGAATAATAACTACGCTGAGGTTCAGAGATTTCTATTTGAAAATTACTTTAGAGACACGCGTTTTTCTTTTTCAGAATTGTAGAGGGAAAACTCCTTGGGAATGCCATTTTCAAGCTCTAATTGATATAGAGTTTAACAAGCAGGCTGCACAGCTGAACAGAAAAACCCACTAAATGCAAAACATGTTACGGTATGTATCAAATTTAAAATAAGCTCAAAACTATTTTTCAGAATGTGTCCAAGTTATGAGCTCAGAAAAAATGTAATTTAATAACATTGGATGTGTAGAAGGGTTTCCGTTTTTTATTTGGATTTAAAAAAAAAAAATTTACTAAACAGAAATGACATTCTCAGGGCGCGTGAATAATTTGGCAATCAATCATCTGGCCAGCCATTAGTATTATGCGCTGTTGAATCTTTGAAATCTTTCATCAGGAAGTGAATTTGTGGGGGGTTTTTTTGTTTTGTTTTTTCTAGTCTCAGTTACATGAAAACGTTTCTCGCCAACTCATGCTCTCTGGCCGAGTCCAGCACACGAAAACATGGGCGTGTGCCGCCCGCCTGTTCGTGCTGTTTGGGATACTCCGAATTCCACGAACCACGCTGACCACAAATCTGTTTTTATCACATGAAGCAAGAGAGGAATAAGAGCGAGGCAAGGACAAGGGGAGGATGACAGCAAAGAACAATAAATAGGAGAGATATGAGTGTGCATCAGGGAGGGGCACAAGGAGGACTCTTGAGCTCAGAATAGAGAGGAGAGGAGAGGTGCTGGAGAAGACTGGAGTGTGTTCTCTCCCTGACCTCAGACATGGGGTGACACAGCCTTCTGCATCTCCTCAGTCTATATCCATGGCCACATGAAGACACCAGCGAGTGAATGGGAGGCAACAGACACGTGTGTTGTGTGCCTTGTGTATTGGCATTGGACATTGGACAGTGGGTTTCACTGAGAGTGTGCGCGTCTGTGTGTGTGTTCATTTATACACAGCCACGGAAAAGATGTTCTCACATTTTTATGGTTTATACATGTATTTTCTTTTATTATTTATATTTATGGAATCTTTCAATTTTATCTTTTACATTTACAGTATATTTATACTATTATATTTTCAAAAATGTGCAGTGGTCTCTTTCCGCGGCTGTATGTATATACAGTATATACGGTCTCTCTCTCTCTCTCTATAGAGAGAGAGAGTTCACACTGCTCTCTGCCCCTCCCCCTAATACCTACTATAGTCTCATGTAGTTTTACACCCCTCCTCACACAGCCACGTGCCGTGTCATGCACAGCTCTGTTACACATACACACAGAGACCTATGGCTCAATCGTGCGCAGTCAAGGAGTTGAGGGTATACCTTTAAAGAAGACTTTGCTTCATTTTGGGGGGTAGTGGTTCAAAATATTTGAAGACCACTGGTGGGAAAATTTAACTCCCTCCAAGTCCTAAATCATCAGCAGGATATATAGAAACATTTATTTATAGAAATACTCCATTCTTCCAGGAAATAGTCTCGTCCATTTCAGAGAAATACAGAACTCATCTGTATTGCCACTATCTTACGCTATAAGCATCCTTGTTTATCTCAGCAGGCCTAATAAGAAATAAAGTTTCCTTTCTGGACCCCAGACTAATACATTCCACTCCAAGCAGAATCTGTCTTGAGAACAGTTTTATCCGCTGATCCGGCAGTCGAAATATATGGAAGCAATGAGCTGATTGCTATCCGCAGTGTGAACTTCATTGCTGTGGACCGTTCAGCCCGGGCTTCCCGATCCATGCTTGGGTTGACTGACCAGAGCCAGACCACTATAGGCCCTGACTGCCTGTGTGTGTATGTGTCTGGCCCTCCTGCTGGGGCAGGAGCATGAAGTGGGTGGCTGTCAGCAAGGGAGCATGGAGCATGTGTGACCAATCTGTAGACTCAGACTTGGGTCTGTGTGTGTGTGTGTGTGTGTGTGTGCGTGTGTCTGTGTGTGTGTGAGTACGTGTCTGATTCTCTGTGTGTGTGTGTGTGTGTGTGTGTGTGTGTGCGAGGGGTGATTTCTCTACAGTGTTTGTTTTCCTAATGCCCAGATTAAGTGCAATGTGTGCCATTGCCTGAGCACATAAAACGAATGACTTCCCTCTTCGTCCATCCTCTGAGGTCTGGACAGTCTCTGACCACTGACCTGTGAGAACCTCCCGAACCTCCAAAGCTTAACCCACGACCCCCATCTCCTCTAAAGTTTGACCTGGCATAAGGGTGCCGCCCCTTCCCTGCCAGAAAACAACAAAGCTCTATTTAGATAACTTAACCATAACACAGACCTTACTTGCGCATGTGTTGCGCTGGTTGCTCATGGTGACCCAGAATACTATATCTCACTTTAGATTGATGCCCAGAGATGGCGTCTATAGTTAACCTCTGCATGCATCGTATGCAGTGTTGGGTAGTAACTAGTTACTTTAATATTATTACTTTTTGTTACAATTTTTCCAAAAAAGTAATAATATTACAAATACTTATCCTAGTAATGCTGCATTACTGCGTTACAAGAACAATATTTCTGGTCCTAGACAAATTTAGGGTAGGCTAATTGAACCAACCTGTCCAATCATCTGGTTTGAGAGCCTGCAATGTTTTCACTTTGGCTGATTGTTTACTCCTAAGATTCATTATTGTTCCAATAAAGATGATTCAATTCTAAAATGAGCTGGCTACACAGGATGTAATTTTTCAGAAAAGGCAAGGCAGGATAGTGATAGTAAAAGTAATATAGTAATGTAACTAGTAATGTACTGTAACTTATTACTTTTAATACCAAGTAATAAGATAAGTAATGTTATTACTTTTTGAAGGAGTAATAAGTAACTAGTAACATTACAATTCCTGAGTAATTTTCCCAACACTGGTCGTGTGACACACGACTCTGTGTTGTTTGTCCCTGAGCAATATATTTGTGTATTTAAAAATAAATGTCACCACCTCTGGGACAACAAACTCCCTTCACTTAAAACCGAGCGGCGGAGCCTTTGATCAAAGCTGATCTACTTTGCCCCCCAAATAAGGAGCTCAGACAGCCGGTTTGTTACACATGGTTACCGACATGGGCCTGCTGTAGAAATTAATATTGTTAAGGAAATGCTTTTTTTTATCCATCCCCTCCATTTTTTTATAATTATTATTTTTCTTAGTGGGCTACAGGTTATCTCATTGCCGGTGGGCAGGGCTTTCTGCGTTGGCAACGCCAAATCTTTCTATTTTTGTGCCTGTTTATGTTGCTCAGGAGACCAGATAAAAGTAAGACTTTAATTTCAATTATTGATTGACGTTAGTAAAAGTTTTATAAGAGAACATGATTGTTTTATGCATTTTTCTTCTACAAATTTACTTTACGCTTAAACATTTTGAAAGTATAGTCTTAGAAATAATCATATAATAAAAAATGAAAAACACCTGTAATCTGATTTGACTATTTAAGCTGGTAACTGTGATTGATATTACAGTTAGAGATTTTTTGTAATCAGTTACTTCCCAACCCTGCCCGTTGGGTACTTACATTTCCAACATGACACTTAACTACAAGACAGGATTGCTTATATTTTATGTGATTAATAAGTCGAAGTGTGTTCCAAGAATGGTGATTATGATGTCAGGCCACAGTAACAAACTCCCACCCAAAGACCTATGGGTAACTTGTAGCTGACATGAGAAATGTGGGGTCCTCGGTCTATAAACAATTAGCACGTGCACTGTGTGTGAACCTGAAGCCATATAATTATATGATTGATGCTATTTGTAGCTGAACCATTTGAAAGAAAACACAAAAAAACAAGAAATGTTTTACAATGGCAACAGGTCCACGCGTGATGCGGCCTTGGCATTCTGAGTTTGTTGTTATCAAGCTTGAAATTCTATCACAATGCTACGATATCAGTTTCCCCATGTTGTTATCGCCTGGAATGTGTTAGTATGGACCACCACTGGCTGTGTTCCCACAGAGAGGGGATGGGTGTGTCTTCTCACCCCCCCTGCCCCCCAGAGAAGATGTCCAGAGCAGTTGAGGACAGTGGGTGTGGGCAGGGTCAGAAATCACAGTTTGTCTGGAGATGAAGAGCTAGTCTCGGCGAGCAGATGTTGTTTTTCAGAGGCTGACTTACAGTAGCGAGGGGCATGGATGGAGGAGAGAAATACGGTTATACTATTGAAAAGACTCTTTGTTATCCTGGTGTGTAAGTTAAACCAGTGGTTCCCAAAACTGAACCCGGAAAACCATGTCGCAAAATGCTTTTATGGGGGTCCTGATCTTATGATTAAAATGTTTTACATTTCTTTATACATTTTATTTAATTAAAATATTACAATTATTATTTTCTAATGCTTGACGCACAAAGGCACTTAAGTGCAATGAACCGCATACATCTGAACCACCGCATTTTGTGGGTCATGCTCGTAAGATTTAAGACCCACTGGGATAACATACCTAACAAATGAATAGTCCTATTTACGGAGCCAGGACTGTGTAGTAGTATATATTCTTTTTCAGCACGCTCAGAACGGTATAAGATAGCAGACCACAAGGAGCTATTTAATGAATTCTACAATTAGCTGTGTAGTAGCTTACAATCACTGACTATACCTTTAAACCCGAGTTCATGTTTTGCTAGTAGTTTTTTTTTACCTTGTCCTGTTTCTGCGAACATCAGCAAAGCTAGCTGCTTGCGGACAGTAAACCCTGTAATACCGCTAAACGGGGGGGGGGATCGGAGAGGATGGAAACCGACCACTAAACAAACCCTACAAATAAAAGGGCCTCGCTATGTTGATGGTCCCCTCCCCAGCCCCACCTCAGATGTTACAGTACAAGTCTGAAGACAGCTAGCTTCAGGTCTCTCTCAGATGGGAAAATGGGCCAGCTCGAGTGTGAATGTGGCTGAGTAATGTTGTATTGTGCTGCAAGCACTGTGTTGCACATTGCAGTATGTAGGTCTCATCCTCATCAGTAAGCATAATAGCTTAAAGTCCCTGCAGCAAAACAAGGTCCTACGTCTCTGCAGTGCATGTACGTACGTATACAGTAGCTCCCGACCTTCACGTGCCGATGAGCTTCTCAGGAAGGGAGGAGGTGATGAAAAGTATATCTCTACAGTACAATAGCTGTTTCAGCTATACATGCCATTATATCTTCTCTTCTTGGTCAGTGTGCGTTGCTCCAAGGCATCTCCTGTTTGTGTGCCTCCCACCTACCGTTCCCTGAGCAGCAGCTGGTCGGCAGATTAGTGGTGTACAGAGGAAGGAGGAGGTGGCAGAGGTGGCTGGCTGGACGGATGGCTCCTGGCTGGCTTCTGATCACAGGCTGTGGGCGGACCCAAGCCCTCAGAGCAAAGTCGGCCATGCCAGGCGGGCCTCTGATCTGCCCTGCAACATAAACGGGCTGCTAACCCGCTTCGCTCAATTTGCGGCGTCGGTAGCCTAAACGCTAAATGGTTTGAGCTTGCAGCAAAAGGTTGCCAACTCAACTCTCAGAACATCTGGTAATAATCAACATGGGGGATAGTAGCAAGCACACACCTTTAACAATGCGCTGTGGGCTATTTTGTCAGCAGGGTCCTTTTTAAAGGTGGAGTCAAGGATCCTGGAGAAAGATTGTGAATATTTGAACTGGATCAAAACAAAAACACTTCTCCGCATTGGACATGCATTGCTCAGGCAGTGTTGTGTTCACCACATTGTCTGTATTCCCATTCACAGAGCCAGGACAGCCAGTAGAACGCCAGTAGCTATTAGCTTAATTGGACAAAAAAACTAATGTATTAGATGACATTGAGTGACTTTAATGATAAGATATAAGATATGACAAAGGATTATTTACAGATTTCTACAGAGATTCAGTATTTCCATAAAGGGACTTGCATGCAGGAGTAGCTGTAGAAGCAGCCATGCAAGTATCCAGCACACTTGTTGTATTCACACATTGCAGCTCCTCCTATACTGTAAGTAGACATGAATATGCAATTAAAACCCATACACTTCTGAACCAAGTCATAAGTTATGCAGTGCACCTTCTTAGCAGAAATTGGGACACTTTTACCTACAGGGTGTGTTACCGGTGTATGAGTAAAAACGGGGTGTCTTATAATGGCTAAATTAGTTAGGCAGCCCCAGTGTTGTCTGGCGATGTGCAAACTAAATCCAGCTCACATGATTCAGCAGCATGCACTGTGTTTGACCCGTGGCACAGGTTCCAGCCTGGTTGTTGAACAGGGCAATAGCTGATAATGATAATAAACTAATTACTCTTTGACGTCAACAAAGTCGCTCGAATGTGTACAGTGCCCGTGTGTGTGTTGTGATTGCAGTTAAAGGTAGGCTATAATAATGGTAAGCTAATACACTTTTTTATACGTTTCGCAGAAACTTTAATACATTTCTGCCAATGTCTCGTCACGGTCCACCAGCTTCCCTCTATGTGTGCGTGTTGAGAAATAATCTAGTTTTTCTACACAGCCCAGGCTCTGTAAATGGAAACACAAACAAAATGGTCCAGGCCGCACCACAGAACAATATCCCTGCCTTGGCAATGTGTTTCCTGTGTGTGGTGTGGAGTTTCTGAGGGAGCAAAAACCCATTGAAGGGAGAAGATCAAATATCAGCAAGTTTTCTCCAGAATGACAGTATGCGGAGAGTCTGCATACTGTTGCTTTGAAAGCAAGATTGAATTGGGTGGGGTAAGAACACTGTAGAGCATCCCATATTTAGCTCACAAGTTTCCTTTGTTTACTTATATGTGCACAAGTACACACACACACACATTTACAATATAGTTATTATGAATTTGACACAGAAGACACCTCTACAGATTCACCCCCACCATCTGTAGCACCGTATAGCTCAAATAAGGCTGGGACCGCCCAGGAGAATTGAACAAATTGTGCCTTTTAACCCCCCCCCCCCCACACACACACACACACACACACACACACACACACCTCCCTCCTCCCCACAGACCTCCATCATAGCACAAAATAACAGCCGTGGCCGAACAGGAGGTTAGATTCCACCCAAGATCAACATGCGCAATAACAACAAGCCGTTTTAATGCTTTTGGCTGGATTTTCTGCGGCCCTCCTGTATTTACCTCAGGAGCACTTGCATTGTGGTTCAACAAAAACAACACACATATTGTCCCCCCCGCCTAAGGTGATTTAATGGTCAGTACCGTAGAGCCTGAAGAGGCCGGGGTGGTTTTGTTTTGGTTCACTCACATGACACCTATGCGGCTCACTCACTATTCACCGTGTAAGTCATGTCCATCACTCTGTCTTCGTCTTTCTGCCTTCCTCCATCGCTGAAATCGTATTTTGGTGTCCGTGACCCTGTTGTGCGTATTAACCTTGAGCAAGGAAGTTGTTCATCATGTAACAGTGTGATCAGTGATTAAGATGTTGCTGCGATGGTGACTTAAGATGTCTGCGCAGTAGTGTAAAAGCGCTTTCCAGGGCATAGGCCTACAGAAAACATTCATTATCCAGTAAAAACAAAAGACTAGCCTCGTTTACAGCATCTGGAACGAGTAAAGCACTGCCTGCTAGACAGGAGCAGCAACATGGTGGAGGTACCGGGTGCAGGGAGGCTGACACTGTAATTAGTCACTGGAAGCTAACAGTGGAAAGCTAACAGTGGAAAGCTAACAGTGGAAAGCTAGTGGCCGTTGAGAGTCGTGTTCAGCGAGAGAGAGAGAGAGAGAGAGACCTGATGAGGAATCCCAACCATGTCTTGTGTGTCGTGTGTGTGTTTGTGTGTGTGTAGTCTATACCCATGTCACTCATCCAGATCTCATCCAGATGATGGTAATGTCTCTACAGGGAACAGTGTGTGTGTGTGTGTAGTCTACACCCATGTCACTCATCCAGATCTCATGCATGTTGGCCCCCATAGAGTGGATAATGATGGAAATGTCTCTTCAGGGAACGTTGTCTGTCTGTGTGTGTGTGCATGTGTTTGTGTGTTGGTGTGTATGCGCACAGTCGCACACCCAACACACGTGCATGAGCACTGCAATGGAAGATAAACTACTAGGGCATATATGGCATTTGTACAAGCCAGCTAACATGTGGAGTTTGCACGTTTTAACACAAACACACCGGTTTTCCTCACCCTTAGCTATTATTGTACATCTTTTTTTAGTTCTGATAATATACGAGCACTTTACAGACATTCTGCAATCCTGTGGCTGCAGAGGAGATTCGGTATGCCTTTCCAACTCTGCTGGCCGACTCTTACTTGCCTATTCAGGAGTTGAATGACCACAGCGTGCTAAAAGAACGTAAACATCTTTCTTTCAGTATGGGTGTACTGTTTTTTCATATATTTGGACAGGAGAATGCGACTCCAGAGTGTGAACATTACATTTGCCCTGTTATGCTGAGATGGATGTTCATCGGCATGGTGGTGACTCCACAGGGCTGAAGGCAGACTCTATATTGGCCGCAGATGTGAGTTATCTCATCCCGTGTCAGCATGCTAATCATCACCCCCACTATTATTCTCAGTGGGTGTGTTGTGGTCGGTGTCCCAACGGACCCCTCAGATTGTTACCTTTACAAACTGTTGACCCTACGCCACCATGCTATGGCCATGTTGCTGTTGCAATGTCCTACAATATATTCTGAATTGTAGTTGAAGTGCTGGTATAACTACTACTAATGTAAACTTGCAGTGTAAAGCCTTCCCGATGTGGAAAGTTCGGTCTGTGCTGTACTCTCCCCCCCGGCACTCTCCCTCCTTTATTCCTAACCTCGCATACCCCCCTCCCATCACCCCACCTCACCCCCCTCTCCCTCCCCCCTTCCCCGTCTGGATCTGTTTGTATGT
Organism: Amblyopsis rosae; assembly: GCA_025399935.1. NCBI lineage: Eukaryota > Metazoa > Chordata > Actinopteri > Percopsiformes > Amblyopsidae > Amblyopsis > Amblyopsis rosae. Next base: position 12,216 of record JAODTR010032176.1, on the reverse strand, counting down.
CTGGCGCTCTGGTTCGGATGCCATGAGAGATCGGGGGCCGTCTATATACCCTGCCTGCACCACGTGCATTAGTACAAGACTCTGTGTGTTTCGCCATGCGCTGTAACAAGCCAGTGACACTTCGAGGGGCAAGGATGAATGCAAGCAAGACACTGGAACGGCAACACACACAGACACACACACAGGGTGATTCACTGTGTTGTGTAACGAGAGCTGGCAGCACTTTCTGAAGGGCCGATCCCATCTGAACACACATGTTGGGAGTTGAGATCTTTCATCTGTCCAAATTGAAGGTGTGGTGATAAATATCGCACCAAGTGATTTAAGAGTGTTTTGTGCAGTGTGATGTGGTACCATGACCTGAGATGTGCTGATGGTGATACAATCCCCAGACCTATCCTATTTACCCGTAAAACTTTATACCTGGTAGCACGGCATTCCTTCTCTCTGAAGTATGCTGATGTCACCACTGGCTTGAGCATCACTGATCTGCACAACGCTCTATCAAGTCAGCCGTGCTTGCTGTCTGCATGAACGAACCACTCTCTCTGACTCATATACCCAAAACAAGTCTAACATCTATCTAATATCTAGGTATTTCATGCTCTGCCGTTTCTAGAGCGTCAATAGATTATGTGATCGATGACACAACAGAGGTATAATCGTTCACAATACAGTCACATTTAACATATAAATGTTGCTGGTGTTTTTTTACCCTTGCTACTCGATGCAGTATTTCCTCTCCACCAAGGGATTTCAGCCAAGGGAGGGATAAATGCTAATTTTTCCTCAGGTATTTTGCATTATGCTACAGTACTTAAATGTGCTGCCTAAAACAGGAGGTTGTACAATATTACCAAAATCATGTAATACGTATTACTAGATCACATACTACTTTAAAATGAAATAAATAAATAAAAGTCCTTATGTCTGTGATGTCCTTGAAGAGGTCACATGGAACATCACAAGAGAGTAATGGTGTTTTTATTGTCACATACACTTACATGTAGCGGAATTCATCCTCTGCATTTAACCCATCCCTCAAAGGAGCAGTGGGCAGCCACTGACATTCATCCTCCGGTTAGTGGACGAAGAGAATGGGCAGATCATTATGTTACGGGTTCCACTCTGCTAGTCATAATTTCACCACTGTTTAACACAAGGCTGCATTCGTTTTGCATGAAGGCTAAGAGGCGGTGAAAAGGTAAATGGTCATAATGCTGAGATCTTCCAAATGAAGCAATTAGTTTCAACCAGAGCCATGGAAAGAACAGTTACGGCAACGGAAGTTTGAAATTTAAAACGGTCACATGGTTCATGGAGAGTCCAATAGTTTCAGGAAGTGTTTGGTGGACAGTTTGATTCCTGATTGATTTACTGGTAATTAGTAGTCAATAAATGCACCAATTTATTTAGGCTAACTTCCGGGAACTATTGAAAAAACGGTCCATTGGAGTGAACGGAGACGACGCAACTCTCTCTTTACATGGCTCTTGTTTCAAGGCTTTAATTTATGTTATTACCTGGGGCTTCAACTAAGCAGTTCTCAATCATTTGACTTATACCCAGACTGGTGTGAATTGTTAATGCCGAGTATATTGTTCCAATTGAAATCATAACATCACAAAAGATAATGTCAATCCAGTGGTGAATGTAGCCAGACGTCGAACCAAACAAAAAAAAACGCACCTCTCCCACGCAATTATGATTATGGTTGTGTGCTTGATTTCATATCCAGGTGGATCAAAGTGAATCTCGGCATCAACACTAGGCAGCTGTTCACACCACGGGTTCAGAGTTGATGGGGCTTTACATGATTCTCATCTGTTGAAAGTGGCCTCTGTGCCCTCTTCCCTACAGCTCTCGTACCTTAGAACAATAACCAGAATCCCCGACCGGGCCGTGACAAGAAAAGGCCCTGGCCAACCCCTCAGATCTCCTGAGCCGATGGGTGGTGCAATCCCGCGAGGGAGGCTTAGACCACATACAGATAGGCCTTTAACACATCTGTCCTGTGTTACGGTGGGCACTTGACTTAGTCCAAATCCAGTTGTTTATGGATTTGCTTTGTTGCTGTAGAGCTGCTTGGATCTTACGTGGGAAGAGAACATTTGGGTTTTTGTGTTTTCATCTGTGTTGGCTATATTATCTTTTGATATTCATGGTACATTTAACCACCACCACCCCCTCCCTCCCATGAAAGATAACTATGCTAGCCACTAACGATTTGCTGTGAAATCAGGTTTAAAAAAAAAATGTACACTATATAAACTTTCCGGAGGAAGAAGCTGAGAAGATAAGACAACCAATAGGGCATAGTGTCGTAATCTTGCTCTGTCACAGCACAAATTCCTATAACCCGTAAACAGTCAGTCCTGGACATGTGGTGCCTAAATCACATACTGTGTGTTCAAATAGGCTTTGTATTCCAGCATTTGTTACAGACAAAAGGCAACAGTGTGCCTGCTTGAAGACTAAATAAAGAGCACATGTCCAGAATCGCTGCCCAACAATTCCCGAAATGTTGACAATGCGTTCATGCTGTTGGTTCACATTTGCGTTCAAGACAATGTGATGAATAGTGGAATATACTGTTGTTTTTGTGTTTGCGTTACACTGTGGTGGAATTGTTTGGGTTTAGGGCTGCCCCTGTGGTTCTTTGAAATAGATTCAGAGGATGCAGTGGCCACGAGATTGTCTTAGGCTTCTAAAATAGTCATAATTACAGGTCTAGAGATGGATTTTTGATGGGAAATGAACAATTTTGGCCCACAAAGGATGCCAGAGCACAGTTATTATAGTTAGGCCAGGTTTAGCACATTTTTTCATGATTAAGCATCACACTTTTTATAATAATTGTTTATCTAAACTAAAAATGTGCTTTCTTTGGCATTCTCCTTATTAAACGAGTCACAAGGATAAAATTAGAACTGGAAACGTGTTTTATGAGGAAAATACCTTTGCTAGCATTATTTGACAACTCAGTGATGGTATGGTAAGCTAATTGTACATAATCATACTCTTGTAGTAATGTTAGTTTCATACGCAATGCTAACAACTATGCCTCTGTCACAGTTGTCATCAAAAACATCATGACATATCACGACGCTAGACTAAATTGTCTGTAGAAAACAGAACTAAAGCACAGCGGGAGTTCAGGCAGCACACAAGTCACGTTGCTGGGTCGTCAGCTGACAGACCAGCTGATTGTTGCTATACACACATTGGCCAATAGTTAGGGTGCGTTTATACTTAAGCTAGTTTACCTGCCCCTCCCTGCCACTTCCTCCTGCTAGCCCGTTGGCTCCCTCCTCCTCCTCCTCCTCCCCCTGCACCGCCTTGTTCCGTTGTGTGTCTGTGTTGCTCATTGGCTGTTGTCTTTTTGGCTTGGTCTGTTCTGTTCCTCCACTTTGACAAAGTAGTCTTGACTGAACTCTAAATATATGAAGAGTTTCTCTCAAAGTAGGCTACCTTATACCTTACAGTAAGGCAGACCGCATAGGACTATCTATCTATGCCAGGTAGCCCGGTAACCAATTTACGGTAAGCTGCACTGTACTATGCAAAGCCTTTACAGGCCTAGACTGCTGCAGTTGCAAAGCCCATTACCTGGTTTTCTATTTAAAACCAGCAAGCCTTTCCATGCTGGCTCTTGACGTGAGCCTTGGCCTGCCATAATGTAACTTATACAGTAATATACTTTTCTCCATACTTAACGTTTTATCCCCAGACATCAATTCAGCTTTTCTCTCATTTCTTGTCCTGCACGATATATTGTTCCTAACTTCAGCTGCAGTCAGGGATTCTAGAGAAACGTGGTTTATATTTGAACTCAATCAAAGAAAAACATTGCTCACTTCAAATGCCATTTGAAGCTCCGCCCCCCACATTGGGCAATCATTGTCAAAGCTATAGGCTAGTGTTGTGTGGTGTGGTCTGCACCACTTTGTTTGTGTTCCCATTTACAGAGCCACAGGGCTATGTAGAAACACTGGGTTGTTTTTTCAGCCCTCACACAAGACCGGCAACTATAGCTGAATTTCACAAAAAAGTGCATTATCTTACAATCGCTGAATACACTTTTAAGTTTTATCCATTGAAATGGTCTCTGAGTCTGCACCTACAGAACTATATAAGCATAAGCCTGTGGGTTAGTGGGGTGGCATTGGACAACAAGAAACTATTATTTTAATTTACAGAACATGTGATATATCGGGATATGTATCGATATCAGGATATTAAATAACTGATATCGGGATATTAATCATCTTTATCAAGATACTGTACATATTGATATCGGGATATGAAATAATCGTTATCAGGATATAAATTAAACTATTTTGTGATATGTATCGATATCGGGATATGAAATAATCGATATCGGGATATAAAATTAACTATTTCATGATATGTATCGATATCGGGATATAAAATAAACTATATCGGGATATAAAATAAACTATTTAGTGATATGTATCGATATTGATATGAAATAATCGATATCGGGATATAAAATAAATTATATCGGGATATGTATCGATGGGATATGAAATAATCGATATCGGGATATAAAATAAACTATTTCTTGATATGTATCGATATTGGGATATGAAATAATTTATCGGGATATAAAATAAACGATATCGGGATATGTATCGATGGGATATGAAATAATCGATATCGAGATATAAAATAAACTATTTCTTGATATGTATCGATATTGGGATATGAAATAAACTATATCAGGATATAAAATAAACTATTTCGTGATATGTATCGATATCGGGATATAAAATAAACTATATCGGGATATAACATTTTGGTCATTTCGCACAGCACCTACTGTAGAGAGACGGCGTCCGTATGGCAGAACACTTGAAAGGGTGTGTGGTATGTGTCGCCATCCAACACCCTCCCAAGCAGGCAGCATGCACGGCCCGCCAAACGGAGAAGCGCTCTACCCAAAAACCACAGCGAGCAAATGGAGTGATGACATCACTGTTTCTGCACCACATTTTCAGGGCATTGCACACGAGCTGCATATGTCTGCGCACACAATGGAAAACAGACAGGGCAAAACTCTATTCAGTGCAACGTCGCAGTGGAACTACCACTGACCTTCAGTGGTTTTGTGTAGATGCCAGTGTAGCGCAGGCCAACTTAAACAATGTGCCTTTTCCAAAGTATTGTACAAAGCAGGTTTACAGCCTCTCATATCATTTATGTTGCTCTAGTGAGATTCCCCTTACACTTCCCCATGTCTCCATCTCTTTAACTATCTGTCTCAACTATCTGTTTGTATTTCTTTTGGACATAAAGGGTAAAACCGATTTAACAATGATCTTTTCACTATATACATTTGGCCACTGGATAGATTAAGTCAGAGTGTAACAATGTTAAATGAAAGGAGATAATCATTAAGTTTGCAAAACGTCCCCTATAAGAGAGGCATTTTTGCTTTCATGAGTTAAAATATCAAACATCTTTCTCTAAGGCTTTTTAGGCTAAGTGACCATTACAAAAAAGTGGGGGATCTAATTTCAATAGTATGACGAACTAATCATAAGACAGTCCTAACATGATTTCCACACACACAGACTTTGCCAGAAACCTACCAGCAGCCAGCCTCTTTATACTTTCAGGGGAATTTGGTTATATGCAGCATCTGTGTCAATATTGTGAAGGTTTTGGGGGTCCTCTCCTCTGTTCTCTCTAAGTGCTGGAAAAAGAGAACAACTTCAACTGCACATGGTAACATTCAGCAAAGAAAGTAAGCAGGTCTACCAGAGGGTTGAAAAGCTACCATCATATTTCCCAATGTTGGATAGATGCCTATTATACAAAGGCCTATATTTAGGCCTAAATCTAGGCTAATTACTATTCTGTTGGCTTTTGCCATGCAGCTATCATCCAACCTTATTAAAACAATGTAATGTATAGGCCTAAATTCGTTATTTTATAAATTTGCAGACCTACAGTATATTGCTCAGTAGTCTAAGCACCGTCCAGTCAAGATACTTCTACAATCCACACACACACTACAAAATCCAGCCTTGCGAAGAAAAAAAAAAAAAAGAACGGAAAAAAAATCTCTTGAGTTGAGAGGGGCCGGTCCCCGCGCCCCTCAAGATGCCGCCGCCCCAGAATAGACACGCTCAGCAGATCCTCGGCACAGTGTACGTTCAGAGCAGCGTCAGGGAATGAGCGCAGCCGGGGGACCAGACGGCAACGCGACGACGCATTTCACAGGTAAAAGTGGCGCCGAGACGAACGATGCACCGCGTTTAATCCAGCGCCAACTGCGTTCTGTCGTGCGTCTACGTTTCATTTTTTCTTTGAAATCTTCGTCGTGTATCGACATTTGGTAAGGCGGCGGCAGGGGTTCATGTGAAGTAAACAGGCGGAGAGAGTCGCATCTGCTTTGCCTTCAACATTATAGCGGTCCCTCAACTTGCAGCCAGCAGTCTGGGCTCTCTCCTGTCTGCCGCCTTTGACGGATTATGAAGGAAGATTTAGGACACCAGCGCGGAGTGACACTTTTAGGACACAGCACGCAGCGGCGGGGAGGGGGGTAAATAAACATAATTTTAAACTTGAAGCAGTGCGGTCTGACGGCCACTATTTTTGTTGGCTTGCTCGTATCAGCTGAAGGTTAAAAGCTTCTTGATGGAGCTAGCTAGGCTAGCGTGCCACGGTAGCTACCTGCAACAGAGGCAGGCGCAGAATCGAATTAGGAGCGCGCCCCCGGGTCATCTCTCGCGTCTTCCAGCGAGGCCAACATCTAGTAGCCAAACCTGTCAGTCTATTAACCCAACGACGTGATGACAACGAAGATCCACGTCTAAAAATACTTGACACTGCGTGCAAGGGCGAATGCTTTCGAAGAACAAATGGCACGGGGAGACTGTCACTGAGGTACAAATAGCACCTGACAAATGGTATGCCAAGTTTAGGCGGCTTGCTTTTATGTTTGCATGTTGTCACCTTGTCACCTGCAGCGTCTGACTTTGCATGAGGATGAAGACGATGATGCTATGTTGCTTGACTTCTTGTCTCCTTCCCCCAATGCTTAAAAAAACATTGCTTTAACGAATACATTCGTTTTGACTTGCTGCAGTTGCTAATATAGTGCACATGGCACATCCAATGGAAGTTCGAATTGTAAAAATGCATAATAAATGGTACGATGATAAAGCAGTATACCTTTTAGATGTTTTTGAAATAGTCGTAACGCTCTGGTTAACGGGTTTCATGCGTGCTTCGGACAAGAAGGTCTCTTCTCAGTTTTGCCTTGTCAATCAAGGACCTCTAGAGGGCAGATGATCATAAACACCCACGGCATGCATGGTCTTACCTGGACTGATGACATTCAGATTTGTCCTAGTGCTATATGCACATAAGGGCTTTCATAATGCATACTGTTTATTTTCTTTGTGCTAAGACTATACGCTTGTACAAGCCAATGTTGCCTTCAGTCTCTAATCATCTAGTGTTAAAATGTGTAGTGATTTAATCTATTCCTGAATCCAAAAATCTTTCTGTGCAGAGTAACAGGCAAGACTCAAATATTAAAACAATTTCAAAGTTTATTTGTGAAATGCACAGCAGAGCTCTACAGGACTCAGACATGGTTATAGATAATGTGAGATTACAGTTTCATCTACTACAAGAGGAAATAGAGGGTGGAGAATTTAGACATTTAGACCTGTGTGTGTGTGTGTGTGTGTGTGTGTGTGTGTGTGTGTGTGTTATGTAGTGTGTCTGTGACACATCTGTGAGACATCCATGGTGTGTGTGAATGTGAAGTCCAGTTGGATGCCCTGAGTGTGTGTGTGTGTGTGTGTGTGTGATATGTAGTGTGTCTGTGACACATCTGTGAGACATCCATGGTGTGTGTGAGTGTGAAGCCCAGTTGGATGCCCTAAGAGTGTGAGTGTGTGTGTGTGTGTGTGTGTGTGTGTGTGTGGGGGGGGGGGGGTTTGCAGTAAGGTGAAGGGTGTATTAAGGGGGGAAGTGGCTCATTAATTCTTTCCAGCAGTGGAGGAAAGAGATGGTGAGCATGCTAGAGGTGTAATGAGTCCTACCAGTTGATCTATCAGGAAGTGTTAGGAGAGCCAGCAAAGAGAGACCCAGCGATAACGCTTTGTGTTTCCAGTCAGGTCACAGCAAGACCTTCATTGCTTTAGCTGTCTAGTCTTATCTTCTATACCTATAAGAGCCGTTTCTCCGTATCTTAATGTGCTAATTTCCACCACATCCAACTAACTTGAACTTCAGTATGTATGTAAGTATACTTTGCATTCAGCTACTGTACCAAAGCCGTTGCTCTACATTCTGACACCACCGGGAATAATATGTAAATGATTTTGCTGTAGATGCTCTTAGAGCTTTGAGTGTTTGAACAGTCTCCCAAAAACATGCTCTGTTTTAAACTCTGCCCACGTGTTTATCCCCCTGTCTCTCTCTTCTCTTCCCTTCTTCTTCTTCTCTCTCTCTCTCTCTCTCTCTCTCTCTCTCTCTCTCTCTCTCTCTCTCTCTCTCTCTCTCTCTCTCTCTGTGTGTGTGTGTATGCAGCATTAGACATAGGCCAAGTGCATCAAGGAAACTAGCTTTGTGCCGTAAGGCGGGCTCATCGGAAGCCTTCAGACATCCTCAGATGTTTTCCTAACTACAGGGATCCCCTCTGAGATCCATCATGGGGTCACATGTGACGTCAGAGCAGAGGTGACGTAGGCAGGAGAGAGTGGTGGATTATTAAGGCAGCCGGAAATGTGTGAAAACCTCCGACATCTGCCAGTGTTAAGTGCAAGTATGTTTTGAAGCATGGATCGGAACATGCGTTTGTTGTTATATCTTGGCTGGATGCTGGACCATATGTTAGGCAGATGGTCGATCTGTCTGCTTTGTGTCAAATTTTGTTTGTCTGTTTTCTGCCAGTGCGACGATTACGCCCTTGAGAGGACCCTGGCGGTTCAAGATTAGGGGACAGATTCTTCTCACTGTCACTGTTTTCATGGCAGATTTTCACATTAAACACATCATCCATCTCGACATCTATTTCTTTGCTGGGCTACAATGTGAAATCCAGGCTTAAGAGTACATTTATTCCTGTTGTACAGCAGTAGGCCGCTTGCTTGTTCAGTCAGCTGTCTGTCAGGGATTCCTTACTATTCTGAAGGATTCAACAATGTTATCTATTTTACACCTCAATTTTTGTTCGCTAGAATGTTTATGTTACATGTGCATCATATTGTCATCCAAGCCTCTGTTTGCATGGTATCTTGTTTTTTATTTTTGCATTGTTGAGCCAGTGGCAAGGGGCCAACTGATTAGCACAAACCCAGAGCATGCTAGCCCTTTGATCACAGTGTTTTCTGCTTGGAAAACATGCCTTGCCATCTTCAGTGAGCGCAGGACTTTGATGGACACTAATTACCATGAAACTAGTTGGCCAGGCGCAGAAACAACAATGTGTTTTGGAACAGCCTAATGCCCAGTATACTGTAACTCTCTTGATAGTGGCTCAGTGGTTTATTTAAGCTATAATTGTGCGTTTTCCGAGATGTCTTTTTTGTCTCACAATGCAATATGTTATTGGATTGTTGTTTGCATTGGTCATTTTGTCATTTTTCCCCGTCCTTTGTCGAAATTCAGCTGATTGAGTGAAACCCACTGAACAATCAGTTCATTGTTATAATTATTATACGTAATATAGTGTGTCTTCCATGTCCAACCCTTCCTTTTACAAGCTATTATGCTATTATTCTGGGCTGGACCATTGTTATTGAAATGTTCTTTGGAATGAAAGATTGATATTGCGATAATCTTAAAGGACCTTTTAATTATTTGGCTGGACGAGCTTTTGACAGTTTGCAGTGAATTAACAACTGTCCCTAATGTTGTAGTCTGTGATGTGTTGCTCCATGGTGGAATAACTCAACATACCCTGTCCTATTCCTGCCTTTGATTCTTCTGCCAGTGGAGTCTCACTGTAATACGTTTTGGACCAAAGCACTGAGGCGGGAATAGCCTAGCAGCCCACATGCTATTGCCTGAACCGCCATTCACAAAGGGAAAGCAATTGTTGCTATGGGAGATGCTCTGTGAAATAGTGCACAGTGTTTTGGCTAGAACTTTCCATATGAGCTAATTGATCCACAATGCAAGGCCATGCCGCTCTCTCTACAAGGAGAGGGTGTGCAGGTTACACATTGCCTCTGTTTTCTAATAGAGAGTAGAAACATTCTCCCAATGATTTAGGCTAATAACCATTGTAGTTATCAATGTTTGAATATACTGTATAAATGATAAGACAGAAATCTGTTCCCAAGTTTGTCTTTTACAATACTACAACTCCAAGATTGTAATGTGCTGAAACCACATCTGTTGAATGTGAATGCCTAGTCATATATTTCAATTTTTATAGGTAAATATGCGTATTTAGGTGAAATACCCCTGTGGCCTAACTAAGTTACAGTTACAACATGCCTACGGCTCTGTTGTTTGAGAGAAACAGGGCGTGCAGTTAAGCAGATTGGAAACATTTGGTGACACTCCCCTCTCCACTGTCCGTCCTGCAGAACATGTCCGTAACTTCCCCAGGAAAAGAGACAGACGGAGAACGTGACATCGCGCAGATAAACAGTCCGCTCACTGAATGTGATGTCCTGTCATCCCTGAGAAAGCCACGTGCACACAATTCAAACAGTCGCAGGCTACGCTCCAGCCAAGCGCACGCCCACCAGAGTCGGCAGTCAGCGGTACATGGAAGCCAGGAAGTCTGGCTGTTATGTCATGCATGCATAGGTGGGGCCTATCTGGAATGCATTAGGGTGGTGGGCGCCTAATCGTCGTTTTGTTTGCAGCTGTTGTCATGTAGGTTATTTAGAGATTTGTTTGTGGTCATGTAAGGTTTAACATGCCTGACCAACTCCTCGTCTATTCGTCAGTCCTAGCTTGGCCTTCTGTGCAGAATTGTCCAGTAGGATATATGCATGCGTGCCAATCTTGTGGCGCTTGTTGTAGGATGGGGCATACCGATAGGATGATAAATAGGACTATATATTGTTTTATGTTGCATGGTTTGGTGTGTGCGTGCGTGCGTGTGTGTGTGTGTGTTATGTTTTTTCTCAATTTATTTGTGAAAGGGAGCATGTACAAAATACATCAATCTCAAAAGAGAGGAAAGATGTTTGTTACCAGATTTAGCTTAAAGCCAATTTCCACCTGAAGTCCCTAAACAAGTTGACATAAGCGTTTCTTCGCCACACATTAGCATTGCTGTGACAGTAGTCCACAAATCAGAAATCGCAATATATTGCCTTGCTTACAGTATTGCAATATATCGCAATATATTGCATTGTGGCTTCTGTATCGTGATATGTGTCGTATCGCCAGATTCTTACCAATACACAGCCCTAAATATTAGAGCCCGACCGATATATCGGTTGACCGATATTATCAGCCAAGATATATATGTATCGGCGATATTTTCACAGATCTATTTAGTAACAGATATGAGTAGGTTGGAAAAGAGTATGTGATATATTTTCTATTAACCTGTATGTGTTTGCAATTCATAATTTGCCCACAAGAGGCAAATTTACCGACAAGCCTCCAGATGAAGAAACCGGCTCTTGGCTCCGTTCTTATTCCATGCTATATTCACATGGATTAACAGCAAAGGCAAGGGAAGACTTAATATAGAGGCCGCACAAGTATGCTAAATCATGGACTGGCATTTAGTTATGTTAGAAAACATATGCAGTCCGTTGCAAACCTATTATGACTCCTTCCTTATGTTCGTTAGCTTTAGGCTAAGGATCTCGAGGCTAACGGGACAACAACAAAAATCTGACAGCAGTTTGCAATACCTGCCATTGCTATTTATTAAAGATTGCAGTTTGCTGGTGTGTACCGTAGCTGTGCTTTCCCTTACGTATGGGTGAGTGAGATCCTGTGTTCTGCTGTTCGTTTACACTTCACAACTGTTATGGGTCAGTATGCCTAGCCACGAGGTCTAAAAGTATTTCTAAAAAAGCATTGAATTTAATATTCTCAAAATAAGGCCTTAAAAGTATTGCGTTTCGCTTACAAAGTATTGCATTTCCGTTAACGTTTGGAGGAATTGCAGATTTTGGCACTTCCCGCGGAAGTTCCCGCTTGGTCCAGATAAACCCGGTCCCATTCCAGCTTGGTCTTCTCCAAGGCCTGGGG
>JAODTR010032165.1:0-21542 GCA_025399935.1 Amblyopsis rosae | reverse complement strand
GGGAGTCTCCAGACTCTCTGGGTCGAGAGAGAGAGAGAGAGAGAGAGAGAGAGAGAGAGAGAGAGAGAGAGAGAGAGAGAGAGAGAGAGAGAGCATCCATCTACACCTTGCTAAGAGTTTCAAACTCTCTCTACAAACATGGTCAGGAAGCCAGCACTAGGGCTCAGAAAGCACAGTGGTTCACTGAAGCGCTCTCTCTCTACAAAACAGACCATTATTATTTGAGGGGTCTGCAGGCCCTGGTGGCTTGGTAAAACACTCCCCTTTCCCCCCAGCTGAATGGAACTGACTGTGAGCACTGTGTGTCTCTCCACTGGCTCCCGTCTGCCTCCCCAGGATTGGACTTCTGTCGCCATGGCGCTGAGAAGGACCACTCTGGGCGGATATTCTTTCCCTCACATCTGCTATGAATTTAGCGGAGCCGAGCCATTCAAAGGCCCCTTTATGGAGCCGTCAGCAACGCACTGACTGGTTCCCATTAAAGCACACGCACGCTCGGTAAACACTGAGGCACACGTGCACTCACACATTTTGTGCCTCGCTCATGCACGCTCATGCACACACGCACACACACACACGCACACAGTCAGGTTAGGCATAAGCATTATGAAAATTATCTTGTTGGCTACATGTGATACATTTACATGTTGTTTTAATTGTTCATCAATGTCCACTGTCCCTACTAAATAAATACATTCCCAGTTTGCCTGTGTCTCTCACTGCCTGTTTGCTCTCATACACAATATGAATTAATACATGCTCTGCACATCTTTTGTTTTTACTAGTTACGGGTTGTTAACTTATTGTATTTTAGCCCCAACAGCTGCAGTGCCTCCTTTAAATATCTTTTTCCCATGAGTCACCTGTCCATGGTTGAACTGCAGGGGTGGTTATTGAACTATTACACGCTTTAATCTATTTACTCCTAAAATCCCTATGCTGGAGATATGCTATAGAAATATTAGCCAAGACAGCAATATACTCAAGTAACTCTAGATGGATGTTACGTGTGATATAAATCTGCAAAAGCTGATTGTGGAATGGACCTGCCCTGTGAGTGATGCTTAAGGAAAACTGGACTGGAATGAAGAACATTCCATGTCCAGTCAGTGTCTTTGGTATTTTATCACTGGATTCAGATTTAGATTTCAGATTGGAAGTGTTAAAAACAAATACATACATACATACATACATACATACATACATACTGTAAATGTAAATAGACTTTAAACACGCAATACAAAATATTTGTTTCCGTCTGAGCTTAGAGAGTGCTTGCCCCCCCATGCTTCCATGTGATGCTCTCACCTCCTCATTTTCAAAGGCTCCAACGTGGAACAGGGTTAGGGCACTCCTCTCTACTCCTCACCCTACAGCACCCACAGGCTCACACACTTCTCTGCTCCTTCCCCCACATTCATGCAGAGTTGTGATTCACTGTTTTGGGTGATAACTTGTGTGCTTGTGTTACAGCAAATGGCAAAGCTCGTTTGGGATCTCATGCTGCTCCGGTCTCAGCCTCTTCCGTCCTCAGCACTAAGTCACATGAGCACCTGGTGCTGAACGTCTAATACATAGACCTCTATAAGCATGTCAGCACTATCAGGCAGTGGCTGTTAACATTGTCATTCACAAGTCTGTTTATGTTATTCCCGTACGATGCCAGTGCAATGCTTTATTTGCTATTTTCAGTCTTTCAGTTTATTCTATGAATTTACCATACTTACATTTTTATGAGACCTGCTAAAAGCCAGACTTGTCATTGGGTTTACCGACGTTAAATCAACTTTAAAGGATGACGTATGTAGTTGGCCAATGCAGGTCAATCATAATACCTCTCCTTTAAATGCTGTGTCCCAAACTTTACCCAAGTAAAGGCTGGCTCTACGAGACTAGGGCTATGGTAGGTTTAGGGATGGCGGGAAGGTAAGTAAACACTGCTTATTGTTCCTTCGACATCAAACAATTTGCATTTGTGTGTGTGATGGATAATTCTCACTAACCTGATGTACCCAGACCCCCAATGCACTTGGTGAACAGGGTCTGGACACACTCTATTATGCAAGTGTTCACAGTTGTTGCCTCCTACTGAGCGTAGAACTCTGGTTAATGTTGAAACTATTGGACAGCCTTTAACTGTTGTATTTGTATTGTTTCATCTAGCTCTACCTCCATTTATAAAACAAACGCTTGACTTCAGTATCATTGAACTTACCCACATATGGACGGTGATGGTTTTGCCATCTAGGCGGCTGTATGAACGCTATTGCGAACAGGGTTTCCCGACTATAATCTCATCCAAAATAGATCTGAGAGCAATAGTTTGTCAGAGCCTGACTATCGTTCTCATGCTGTCCTGATACTCAGATACTAATTTAACTTTCGCAAGCATTTTGAGCAGACCATGTTCATGTGGCGTGTACATGTATAATGCCTGAGTGCTAAAAGTGTCTTCAGTGCTAATCAAATTAGTCAGTCACTACTGAAAAAAATTGATTGTGCCATCCCTACTTATTACAGAGTGAATCACATCAGCACCCAGAGATTTGTTCATCCAATATTTAAGAACATTAGCAAGACTCAACAGTGGCAGTTTGATTGTTGTTTGTCTGTCCCATAACAGTGTATGTAGTTGTGGCTACTGTAATATGTTGACTTCAAAGAAATAACTTGAATCAAAAAATACATAAAGAAACCAGCAGCACATTGCACTCTCCGTTTTCTGTATTGACCAGACAGTGCAACCTATAAGCAGGCCTGCCGTGTATGATATGAGCTTGACATTAATATGTCTGCTTGCTGCCATGAGAGAACTTGTGCCTGATATGTAAATGCTGCCACTTGCAGTGGGGTCTAGAGGAAGATTCAAACACTGTTTGAGAGGAGCACAGACGGGATCCCCTTTGGGTTGACAGCAGCTCTGTCCTCCCAGGAGAACATCCTCATTCTCTGAACTCTTATTCTCCAACCCCTCGCTTTTGCCCCACCTTTTTTAATTTGGTTATATCATCAAAGGCAGAGGATGCACTTTGGGGTGGGGGGTGTGCTGTGTGTGCGTGCGCATGAGAGCTGATTTGTGAATAATGCATTAATGTTGATAATAGAAGGGCATGAATTTAGGACGTGTCGCTGGAGCTGTTGCAAGGCGCTCAGCATTCAGTTTTGTTACTGTACGCATGTTTGGCCTGCATAATGTTGGACAGTCTCTTGTGATTCTCTTTATTCCCATGGATCTGTCTACTACAGGCTGTGCTGTAATCTAAATTGCTCTGCACGGACACAGATCGAGTATTGTACCTTTGAATTCTTCATTTAAATGTACATTGTGGTTGGCCCCAGCTGTTGTCATTCATGGATGGCCTGGAGTGATGCATCTTGCAAAGTCAATCTTAGAATATCATTAGAATATTTTATTACTTGAAACACTATGTTAAAGGTAATGAAGGTAGGATTTTACAGCTCTGTGAGTATCTTCTCTGGTCGATAGACCTTGCCTCCATATAACAATAACTCCATTTACGTTTTACCAGCTTCACAAAGATTCTGAGCAATTTTCCCTGATTGGTGCAGCAAATCTAACCTGTCTCCACCCAACTATTACTCTCAGCTCAATGTTAGCTGAGGTTAGTGTGGAAACCCTGACCGCTTTACTGTTCACACAGCCACCCTGGATGGTGGACCAATCAGGCACCATGAGGGTGGCTAAGTGTGATGACATTTAAGTCATGTTTCTAAGTGGTGGTAGAGCTAGATGAAGACATACAAACAGTTGTAGCAATGCCGATTGGTTAAAGGCTGTCTAATAGGTTCAGAATTAGCCCAAGGCCTATATAGAGTAGGAGGCGACTGCAAAACACTTGCCAAAGTTATTTTTGGGTGTGGTTACACCAGGCTACAGCTAAATCTACCTTACCTGTCAATAACATGAATGTGTGCACACACATCTACAGCGGCTTTGTCAATGGGCTTTGCAATGGCATAGGGAGGGAACAGAGGAAGGGGGTAGGGGTTAGGATTGTTTTTTTTATAAAAGCTTGCTCTCATTCTTTTCTTTATTTAGCTAGCTCACGTTGCAACTCAAACCCTACCTATGGCAGCTTTAAAGGCATGGTCAGACATTCTCGAGAAAGATTGCTGACTGCAGACTCAAATCAAAACAAAAACACCTCTCACTATAGGGAGCTCGCACAGAATCTCTACCCCCTACATTGGAAACGCATTACAAAGCCTAGGTCATTGTGGTTTGTGTTCCTACCTACGGAGCCAGGGCTGTGTGTAAGTGTCTGATTATTTTGTCAGTACACACCGAACGGTACACTTGGTACTAGTAATATATTCCAACAAAATATTCACGTTAGGACACAGCGCCCATCTCTTCGTCCCTCGTCCAGGTTAGGAAGGAACCTGGAAGGAAGGTAGGTCTTATTATTCCATAGCCATGCAGAACGGTTAACTTGACAGCGACAGATAGGTTAGAAAGGAAGGTAAATTGGTCTGAGAGATCTGATACATAACTTAAGACATACAGTCAGCCATATGAAAAGTAATAGGAAATGTACCACTTGTTGGTGGATCAATTTGCATTATGTGTTGATTTATTGTTATGGCATTAATGACACAGCAGTTGACAGGTGTTAACCAGACTTATATTTGTTTGACAATGTTACACTTTAGTTAACCTTGAATGTACAACTTCAGACTTCCAGGCGTTATGCTTTCTAAAACTGCAGGTCATAGACAGTATTCTTGACACAGTCTGTGTGCTGGAAAGGGATGGGATATGTTAGTGGTTAGTTTGGTCAACTCCGAACCAAAATGTTTGCGGGATCAGTCCCCAGCATGTCTGGCATGCTGTCCTAGTAAGTTCCTTGAACAAGATACCTACCTGCTCCACTTATCGTTTCACTCATTGTAGCTTGCTTTGGATTAGTGTCCCCTACAGTATATTACTTCATTCTAATTGTACCATAGTCCAAGCTAAACACAATCCTTGTTGGGGCCAACAATGACACAGAACGCTTGCTGGATTTGGTAGAATATCTTTCATTTTGCAGAGAATGTGATTGTAAGATTGCAGGTTTAATAACTGTACATGCCAAAGTGGCTATGTCTAACTATTGTCCCAATAAGGAAAATGAACAGCAAACACTGGCAAGTAAAACTTGTGAGAATGTGTTTTTTGGAAGAGGACATTTCTAGACATTTGAATGATGCAAAGAATGCTCTTCACATGTGAACAAACACTTTATGCAGATATTTTAACCAGTTATTTTTAAATGTTCTGGAAATACATTGTGTGCAGTTATTATAAAGCATGTGTTGCATATCAATAAATGCCACTATAGTACTAGTACAGTAGGTCAAATAGTCTTATGCTCAGCTTGTGTTATAACCATAAACACAGGTGTCTACCTCTCAAGCAAACACCAACCACATTTGGAGTCACCTTTGAACTTTGCACAATCTGACAAGCTGAGAGACATCTGTCTAAAGCCTCACATGTATAACATGCTGGTCAACCTGCCAAGCAAATATTGACCTACAGTTTGAAGGCCCCACTCAGAACCGATGGTGTGTGTGTGTATATATATATATATATATATATATATATATATATATATATGGCACCTTAGTATATTTGTATACATACATATCTATATAGCAAAGAGCATATTCGTTTTTTCTTCACTGCTCCATGAGATGCGTGTTGTCTGTGTTCAGGTAGTAGTTGTGTTTTGTATTAAATACAAAACAATCATTAGCGATTTAATCAGTGTAGCTGATTGAGACAATGCAACATTTGTTAACTCCTTTAGCATAAATGTAATAAATGTAAACCACAAAGCTCCTTAGTAACTTTCACCTTTTTCCAGTGGCTTTCATTTCAGTAAAAAGGGGCAAAGTTGAGTATTTCCTTCTATGAAGAATGAAGCCATTTGTCTTCAGTAATGGAGTGTTTGGCCTAAACATTTCATATCTGTACGTAATTTAACTTCTGTGTAAAATGTGACCCGTTTTACACCAATGAATCCTAAAGGCTCAGTTGTGACAATCAAGTTCCAAATTGAAGGAGCAGCACTTCGTCAGAGTCCACATCAGATAATCATGAACAAATGTGTGATGCTTCCATTGAATAGTAATTAATTCACTCTAGGCCACTAACTTCCAATTATACACCACATAGTAGCTTAGAGTTTGCAGTGATACGTTTTACCTCAAAACAAAGGAAACACTTGGAAATATACTCATCGATGGCCTTTATTGAAATTAAATTTCCCCCAACCCAATCTGCCTCAAAACACCTGCCCCAAGTTTTAGACTATAAATATATATATAAAAAAATGAAGTGTAAAAGATTTGAGTAGTTCCTCCAGAAATAAAGCATTTACAACAGGTCTTCTCTTGAGGAAGGCAGTCATTCTTCCATTTTTTTTCCCTTTTTCAAGTCAATTGTAATAAAGGGTCTTAACATCCAATGATTAATCGCCAATGTACATAGTTGAATGAGAAAACAAAAGAGCAAGCAGAAAGCAAGAGAACAGAAAACATTTGAGGATACCAGCTCTAGAAAAGACACGATAACAGCACGGCACATTAGTCAGAATATCAAACCCTCATCTTATAGTTTACACACTAATCAGTATGTACAGTGTTTTCCCAACCCACTCAAAGTTTTTTTTAAACAGAATTAAACACTACAGGAAACTAAGCTTGGCAGTCAGTGTGTGGCAGCTTTAAGGTAGAATTTGTTGCCGCAGTTTCATATAAAATCATTTTCACACACTAAGCTCAGCTCTGACAGCCAGTAGACTACCTAGCTGCAAACACTGAACTCCACTAGGCAGGGGGTAACTCTTGAGTTTACTTTTACACAGCCTTGCTTGCACCTCTGAAACTTTGCTGCACAATTGATGATCTAAGTGCAGGATAACAGCCCCACCTGCTGGAGATCACAGGCACATGCTGAGAAATGTATATTACTATGAGGCTGGGCACTGAAGTGTTTTTGAATCAAACTTTACAGGTGATAGTTTTATAGCAAATCTAATTTTCCAATGCCAACCAAATAATCCTAACAAAATATACATTTCCAAATGTGCAAGTTTGTTTATTTACACACTGGTTCCAATAGTTTACATTATGCATATGATTTCCACAGGACAATGCTTTGTCTGGCAGCAGTGTGCATATCTGGTTGTCAACTGTTCAACAGGGACCATTTTTATCACTAAAATCAATAGACATGTCACTTAACGTTTTTATGAGCCTGTTCTCCCGCTAGTGTAAAGAAAGTAGTGTTGACCTGGGATAAAACAGCTGACCTGCTACAAACACTGATCTTAATGACTGACTGCAGGGGACAAGACATTGCATGTGCGTAAATACCTATAAAGCTGAAATAGACTCTGCAAAACAACATGGACATGAATGTGAAAGTACTTATACTCAGAGAAAATGATGCATTGTAAAATAAAGTAGAGAAATTTACATTTTAAAGACCGTTTTGCAATACCCGAGTTGTGACTGCTGTGTGTGTGTGTGTGTGTGTGTGTGTGTGTGTGTGTGTGTGTGTGTGTGTGTAGCCTGAGACAAAGACTGTAGAATGGCGTTTTAAGGTCACACATAAATACAAAGCAGAGGAAAAACTAGTCACATGACAAACACACCTTGGTTTCTTCCTGGATCGTTATTTGCCAGCAAAGAATGGGACAGGTCGTGGCTGTTGGGACAGTCGAACAAAGCTTTGCCAGATTTAACAGGAGGTCACGATCCTGGGACAGAATTTCTAAATAAAAAGGTCTCTTAGGACACCCTTACATCTGAACTGCTGCAAAGTAAGAGCAAAAAAAAAAATCATTATTTAAGGCTTTAGAAATATAAATCCGTTTTCTATTAACCTCTTCCTGCCCCCCCTCCCCCCTTTAAAAAAAAGAAAAGGCCAAAATCCCAAAACACGAAAAAGTCTACAAATTGAGTCCCTTTATTTGTGGCTGTGATGAAGAGGCAAACTTCTTCAAAGAACCGAGGGAGGTGGGTCTTTGGGAGGATGGGGAGGTTAGCCACTCAGCGTTTCTGCCTCTTGGAATGTCGCTGGCGGCGGGGCTGCGCCTAGTCACTGCTGCCCCCCCCAGCCTCCTCCTCCTCCTCCTCCTCCTGCTGATGTCTCCGGCGTGTTCTGTCCCGTGCGTCATGATCGCTGTCGCTGCCCCGCTCCCTGTAATCCTGCTTGGCCGCTGAGGCCCGCTGGCTCCTCCTCGACGTCGTGCCCCTTCGCACCCTCACTTTACTCCCCCGCGAGGTGGCCTCCCTCCTCAGTCGGCTTGGCTTGCCGTTGTGGAGCTTCTTTGCCTTGTGCTCCTCCTCCTCCTCCTCCGAGGAAGAGGCAGCGGCTGGCGGCTGGCTGGTGCGCTTGCGGCAGCGGCGGCGGACATATGTGAGGCCCGGCAGCAGCTTGTGGAGGAGCTCTGTGAAGCTGTGCTCCGTCTTGGCCAGGCAGGCCAGCACGGGGCTGCCCTCACGGTTGTACTCCACGGCGTTTGAGAACACCAGCTTCACGTCCTCCAGGAAGTCCTGCACGTGTTGGTACGATCCCCCGGCCAGCTTGGCCTGCATGCTCTGGAAATCCATAGGCGTGGAGATCACGTCTAGGTAGTCCTCCGCCTCCTCTGTGGACACAGGCTCCCTGGTGGACGAGGGGGGCAGATCAACACTAGTGCTGAGCATAGTGACATGGATACAGCAGTATACACACACATTTAAACTCACCATACACTAGAGATGAAACGCTATGAACATTTAATATCATGATTATAGTCAAAGTGGATAAATGTAGGCTACGCCTAAATAATAAGCACATTTTTCATAGGTTACATTGGCATAATTAATCATAGGCTAACCTACTTCAAAACCATTACCAAACCATAACCATTAAAAACATTCTACAAATGGTAACCATCGCCTATTCAATATAATTACCAATTGAAAAATAAACGTGTCGAAATATAAGTGCACTGATGCAATGTTACCGTGCCCACCAAGTAGGCCAACGGTTGTAATGTAATTTGACATCTAGAGATATAAAAAGCCATCGCCTTAGCCACACACTTTTAGCAAACCCATTGTAACACAAAATACGCTTGCAAGTTTGCCTCATAGATAAGCTATAGTGTAGGCTACAATATAATTAGGCTATCCATCAAAACTTTGAGGGCATTTGAGGGGCGTAAGATGATAAATATCCATGGATGTTTATCAGCTTATGCTGCTCAAATTGTTTCAGGGGGCGGACTGTTATGATCATTGTATCACAATATAATTTTTGAGACGTTGAGAGCTTAAGTATTCCACAGATATGTCTAGAGATCACTGTGCATTTGGGCGGCTACACAGTTTGGGCGGTACGTTGCACAGTTGTGTGGCATGTGCACTATAATGAGTGGAAGGGTGCGACCGGTGCTACTGACGTCACAGCAAGCGTTGGCCATGAGCCAAAAATATTGATGAGATTGAATCGGCGGGTGAACAAAGCGAGGTGTTTGATGGAGATGAGAGAAAGGATGGAAGTGGCATTGATATCGAATCTGATTCAGGTTCAGGTGTGCTAGGGACTCATTTCCGGAGGCAGCGAGTGCGGACTGAAAAATTATTGGCAATCTCCGTGGTAGGACGCAAGAGGCCAAAATAATGAGAGAACCCACAGGGTCCACGTGTTATGCTAAGGAAAATATTAAAAGCCCATTGAGCAGTTTACTGTGTTTGACAGATAGAAATGTGGCGAAATATACGAAAGTGCACTCATGCGGAAGCTGAGCGAAATAATGCTGATACGTTCAAACTGACATTTAAATAATTAGTGGTTAATACAGACGGAAAAAGCATTAAACTTGACTGTTAATCTTCTGAATTTGGACATTTTTCAATGAGACAATGTCGAGACAGAAATTCCATGATATCATGCGCTACCAGTGCATCCGGAAAGTAATCAGTGCTTCACTTTTTCCCACATTTTGTTATGTTACAGCCTTATTCCAAAATGGATAAAAAAATGTTTTCCCCTCTAAATTCTACACACAATACTCCATAATAACTATGAAAAAGTTTGTTTGAAATTGTTGCTAATTTACAAACAAAAAAAAAATCTAAGAAAACTGTACATAAGTATTCACAGACTTTGCCATGACACTCAAAATGGAGCTAAGGCGCATCCTGCTGACACTACAACTTGAACACCTGTAGAAATTCAGTTGATTGGACATGATTTGGAAAGGCACACACCTGTCTATATCCACAGTTGACAGTGCATGTCAGAGCACAAACAAGCCATGCCACTGAGACAGGATTGTATCAAGGCACAAATCTGGGGAAGGCTACAGAACGATTTCTGCAGCATTGAAGGTCCCAATGAGCACAGTGGCCTCCAGCATCCGTAAATGGAAGAAGTTTGAAACCACCAGGACTCTTCCTAGAGCTGATCGCCCGACCAAACTGAGTGATCGGGGCTTTAGTCAGGGAGGTGACCAAGAACCCTATGGTCACTCTGACAGAGCTCCAGCATTGCTCTGTGGAGAGAGCAGAGCCTTTAAGAAGGACAACCATTTCTCCAGCACTCCACCAACCAGGCTTGTATGGTAGAGTGGTCAGACGGAAGCCACTCCTCGGTAAAAGACACGACAGCCCGCCCAGAGTTTGCCAAACTTTACCTGAAGTACTCTCAGTCCATGAGAAAGAAAATTATATGGTCTGATGAAACAAAGATTGAACTCTTTGGCCTGAATGCCAAGCGTCATGTCTGGAGGAAACCAGGCACCGCTCATCACCTGGTCAATACCATCCCTACAGTGAAGCATGATGGTGGCAGCATCATGCTGTGGGGATGTTTTTCAGCGGCAGGAACTGGGAGACTAATCAGGATCGAGGGAAGATGAATACAGCAATGTACAGACATCCTTGATCAAAACCCAGAAGCTCCAGAACGCTCTGGACCTCAGACTGGGGAGAAGGTTCATCTTCCAACAGGACAACGACCCTAAGCACACAGCCAAGATAACACAGGAGTGGGCTCGGGACAACTCTGAACATCCTTGAGTGGCTCAGCCAGAGCCAGGACTTGAATCCGATTGAACATCTCTGGAGAGATCTGACAATGGCTGTTCACAGACGACCCACATTCAACCTGATTGAGCTTGAGAGGTCCTGCGAATAAGAATAGGAGAAACTGCTCAAAAGTAGGTGTGCCAAGCTTGTGGCATCATACTGAAAGACTTGAGGCTGTAATTGCTGCCAAAGGTGCTTCAAGAAAGTAATGACCAAAGGCTGTGAATACTTATGTACATGCGACTTATAAAATACATTTGCAATCATTTTCAACACTTTTTTCACTTTATTATAGGGTATTGTGTGTTACACTGAGAAAAATTTATTTTTAATCAATTTTGGAATAAGGCTGTAACATAATGTGGAACAGTGAGAACATAACTAGACAAACATCTGTTCCCCACCAAGGTGCGCTGTTTTACACAGTACATGGCCAATAAACCAGACAAATTCTGCATAAAAAATTTGGGTGGCTGCTGATGTTGAAACCAAGTACATGCTGAACGTTCATCCCTACCTAGGGAAAGACGACAGCAGGCCAGCTGGTCAGCATTTGTCAGACAACATTGTGATGCGTTTGATGGAGCCTTTCCTGGGCAAAGGAAGAAATGTAACAACGGACAATTTCTTCACCTTTGCAACTGGCAAACACATTTTGCCAAACAAAACCACAATTGTTGGTACAATGAATAAAATCAGATGAGAGATGCCCCTAGGTACAGACAGTCTGAAAGATTTACTTCCAAGGTGCACACTCACAATTTAGCAGGCAAAACCAAAGAGCGTTGATGTTCTGAACCAGATGGCACGGCTATATTCAGTAAAGGGAGTAACCTGCCCTTGGCCTGTAGCAGTTTTTTTACAACATCTTGGACCTGGCTGCCATAAATGCACATATCCTGCATGTGCAACAGTGCATGGACGTAACCATAAGCAGTAAGATATTTATTGTTGATCGTGTGAAGGAGCTGTGTGCAAATCAAAATAAGTCAAAGGCAGCATTGGCAAAGGCAGTTGCACAAACGACTATCGCCAGAAAGTAATTTCTTACCTGCAAAAAGTCGCCAGATGTTAAGGGAACAAAACTTTTAAGATCTGCC
Organism: Amblyopsis rosae; assembly: GCA_025399935.1. Classification (NCBI taxonomy): domain Eukaryota; kingdom Metazoa; phylum Chordata; class Actinopteri; order Percopsiformes; family Amblyopsidae; genus Amblyopsis; species Amblyopsis rosae. Next base: position 9,348 of record JAODTR010032165.1, on the reverse strand, counting down.
AGACATGCAGGTGGCTTGTCTGTGGCACATGTTCTAAGAAGACACCAAAGATGTGCGTGGAATGTTGATAAAGTTGTTCATTTTTGAAAATGACTAAAGATGACTAGTTGTGGAGGCTGGGAGACGGGATTGGCTGGGCGGCTACAGTTGGGCAGTTGCACAGTGGGCCTATTTGCACTATGACTGGAATGATGCGAAAGCTTGCTATAAAGCTTGCTATAAGATTGTATAGGATGTTCTAAATTAGGCTACTCATCGTAGGCTATAGTTTTAGGCTATTGTAAATAAAAATAAATTAAATTATAGGTCTGAAGATGTCAGTTTACTTAATTTACTTTCTAATTCAGTTTCAATAAACGGTTAAAAAAAAGAGCATCTTTTCTCATGTCAATTGTAATTGTTGAATATGCTTGCAAAACATTAGGTTGTTGAATGTAACTTTGTATTCAGATCGTTGGGGGTTGGGATTAGGGTTTGGCCGATAGTTGATGCTATCCTCCATCGCCGATGGCTGACATGCATAACGATGTTTTGCATACATTGCGATTAAAAAAAAAAGGAAAGCACAGTGTCAAAGCAGTGTTCAGACAAAGTTATAAATATCTAGTGAAACACTGCGTAATACGCTTTCTCAGAGGTTCACCGAATTAAGCATCACCTTCTCTTCAATGCATTATGCTAATGCTTAATGCTAACAGCAGCAAAACTACAATTTTATAGTTTGCTGCTCGTGCTCACTCACTTTGTTGTACCGGTAGCCTACCATTATATGGTTGGTTGTTCACTAGCTGACGACAATCGCGTCGGTCCATCTTTTGTGCGAATTATATGAGCATATAAATCCTGCACACCACTCAAGAGTCATTTCATTAGGTAGGCTATAAACTCGAAGTAGCTACTGACAGACGAAGTGGAACAATTTTTACAGACTACATTTTGCCAACGCGGACACAGTTATTACAGATCAATATGACTAGACCAGACCAGGCCTACGCATAGGGATTACAGAGGACAAGTAAAAACAGAGTAGGGAAGAACGGGCATAAAATATATAATTTGGCCTACTGCCTGACCTGCTTATAATAATAAGTACTACTTAATTTCATAGATAGTCAATAATTTATAATTGGAGCTACTTTCTTTTGTGGGATGCAAATGGATAATCGATAAATGGCTCAAATAAAACGCAGCTGCTCTCATTTTTATTGATAGTTCTCAGGTGGTATCCTCTGCCACTGCCTCTGAAGAGAAAATGCTGTTGGCTACACGCGATGTTGCAGTTGACCTGAATTCTTTTGAGTGGTAGTGGAGCGGACAGATGATATTATGGTGTAGCACTGTAGCGACTAGTTTTAATATTTAGTCGCACTGTCTCCAAAATTAGTGAAAAAGTACGACTAAATGGTTGCAGTCTGGAGCTCTGCTTTGGCGAGTCTACTTCATAAAGTTGGATTACGCATTTCAGGTGCGGTGTAACTGCAGGCAAACTGTGGGTTCTCTACTGATGATTTGACTTAGTTGTTAATGATGTGATGATAACGTGTCTATGTTTGATGCTGTACTACAAATTGCCTCTCAGGAGGACAATAAAGTTTTTTTTAAGTCCAAGTATTTTAATGGCCCTAGTAGCCATATATAAATAAATAAAAATATTTGTTAATTTAATTTTAAATTAAATGCAAAGAAACTATACAGAACAAGACAGGGAATAGCAGCGTTGTGGTAAATATTCTGTCAATTACACTAAGGGCGATCTACCACTAATTTACTTTATTTGTATTTGTGCAATGTACACCGATACAATAATATTCTGAATCACCCCATCGCCCAGCTCTACCCACTGCGCCAATGCTGCCAACGACAAACACCATGTAGATCATTGTACATCACCAGTAGGGTTGCAATAATTACAAATATTAATTACAAGATTAGAGTGTGAGGAATAATCATAATTAAAAAAAATTCTGCATGTTTTGCATATCTGTCATCTTTAATAATTCCATTACCATCCCAAAAGCAGTGGTGCAGGAGATTTTTAGGTGGGGGGGATGAAAGTGAGGAAAAATGTCTAAACTTTTAAGCCTGTACAACTATGCTTTTAGTTACAAAAACCAAATATGACGACAGAATGAAATCTGTCCCAGCCGGGACTTGAACCCCGCGCAAAAGAGAAACATATTACAAGGTCGCCACCAGAAAGTTACTATAGATAGCTCCATCATCGCATGTATTTGGAGAGTAAGATTTACATAATTTACAGCTGTTGCGCAACTGTCTTAACATCGTTACACATGGTTATGACAGACTAGGCTCTACACTGATCAACATGCCAACATGATCACTGGTCAACAACACACGCCATTATATATTTCCATATTTAAAAAAGAAGCAAACCCCTCTGAAATATTCCCCTTCCAAGAACGGTCAATGTACAAACCTATGTTATGCACAGGGGAATTGTCAAGCTTTTAAGGGAAATGCCGACATGGTGCACGTTTTAGACTACGCAGAGGGGGGTGTCGGATTTTTCCGCTTTTCTGAAGCCACAAAAGCAAGAGGAGATACCAACATAAACACAAGAACAGGACATCAAAGGGATGGCATCTGATGATCCAAGATGAAAACTAACTTTACTGTATGGTACAGTAGTTTCCTTTTGTGCAATTATGAAATCCAGATTGATGTGAAACAAATCATGGTGCGCTAAACAAATGTCTAAAGCAAGCAAAGATAATCAAAACTATATGAAGTCATAACTAAACATCTTAAAATAAAACAATGTAGGCTGACTTACCCTGTTATGTAAGGATATTGCTGTTCCTGTAGTCTAGCCTACACGATTGCCATTCACGTGAATTGTCAAGATTGTGCAAAAAAAAAAAGTTAATCTCAAAAGTGGGGGTGGGGGGGTGGGGTGATTTTGTTCTTTACGAAACTGCGCCCCTGCCCATAAGCATTGCCATTCCAAAATGCTCAAACAGATTGTTACAGTGAGTCAACGGTCCCTCAGCATAATATAGCTAATGTAGGTAGCCCCCCTGAAACACACGCTCTCGTGAAAGCATATGACATTTTTAGAGTGTAACTTTTGTTTCGTCTGCAGATTACACCTGGCAATGTTTCTTTGAATTTCCTCAACTAAAAAGTTTATCGTCAGTGTCAAATATTTTGACAGTGTGGGAGAAATATATTATACAATATAAATATTCACTATTATAACTGTGGTTGACGCTTTTAAACCACAGTTAATAGTGAAATCTGTTGATGGCTGCATCCCTAACCACCACCCTACCTGAAAGGCCAGCTGTAACGGAACTTGATCAGCTTCTGTAAGATCTCCTCGCACCGCTCCAGCTCAGTCTGCTTTTTCATACCGGTTCTGGAACTTTGTCGCACCTTCAAAAAACAATTACACCTCATTTAGGTCTCAAGCACATAACGGTATGGTTTAAAAACTACAGCCCCCAGATACAGGGGCAGCACACATTTCACTACATACACGCTTTTTGATCATGCTAAAAATAAAGCTACATAGGTATTCTGCACATCCGCTTCAAGAGAACAAGCTTGACTACAATCTAATAATTTCAATATTTACCAAATGTAACAATTCTAACACCAAGCATCTAAACGTGCACATGTTCATAAATAAAAATGTATGTGCACTATGGGTAGCATAAAGTAAGCAGAATTGCACGTACACAATTCTGCTTACTTTATGCTACCCACACATGCCTCATATCATATGAAAGCGTAGGATCTACAGCTTCCAACGGTATAATCTTAGACTCTTATCACGATCAGTTGTACAGTTTGGTAAATGAGATATTTCAAATATTCCAAAATGTGTTAAAAAGTTTAACATGGCATAAATAGAGATTCCGCCTAACATGCTTCTAATAAAACCTCTCTATTTGCTCTGCTTCACTTTATTAGAATGTTGTGCTTTTGTTTTCTAGAGGTTTGGGGGTGCAACTACATCATCCCGAAGGCATTTTGTACTCTAAATTTTTTTATATTTTTAGGCAGAAATTACATTTAAAATGTTTACTGTTTTCCATCTCTATATACTCTGCAATGGTAATATACATCAGCTTACTTATAATGTATTCACATTATAATGTATTCACATGCAATAGCTTCTGCCCTGAGACCAGAAGTGTGTATATAGGCCTCATGGTTGAGGAACTGCACTCATTTAATTTGTGGCATTCCATTTCCTGGAAATTATGCTAGGCTTTAAGGGGTTTACCGTCTCAGCATGCTTACTGTAGGCTGATCAACCTTACTTAACAGTATTCACTATGTACTGTAGGTAAGGGTTCATTACAAAGTGGATAAGCGGTGCTGGAAAAGGACATTTAAACAAAAACATCCCTTCAACGCCTCAGAAGCTACGTTACGCGTTTCTTACCAGTTCGTCAATATCTGCAGGGCTGCTAGGAGCTGTCCTCTGTTTGCTACTCCGACCACTGGAGGGTGACTGCTTCTTAGCCTTGGAGCTTTTGGAGCATTTGGGTCGTGATGAAGACTGTTTATTTTTCTTTCTGGGTCTTACTGCAATGGGAAAAGACACATTTAATGGTAGAAATTAACTGCAGTCTTAAGACTACTTTTAACTGGACCATATATTACCTCCCTAAACATGCACGCGCTAAAAATTTTGTCCATTTTATTATCCAAGGTTGTGGGAAACTTCCTGTTAATTCTCTTCCATCATTTATCCCAAATTTTCAGATGATCGGTATAATCAAGCTCTCTACAATGCTTAGTAATACTTCTAATCCTACTACTACTTGATAACATTTTCCCAACACATCAAAGCTAATGTTTGGTGTGTCCAGACATTAGAAGGACAGGCGGCCTTCTCTTTCCAATGCACCGTCTTGGCTATGACTGGAGGGATGGATTGATGGCTGAACCATCAGGAATGTCCTGTATAACCATCAGCACACACAGGCATGCCAGGGATAGCCCCTGCCACATTGTCAAGCCAGGGTTACAACCACACTGGGACAATAGAGGACAAGGGACCAATTCCAACCTACCCTGTCCCAAAGCAGCAGAAACACATCCAGCGCTCCGCTTTGCTTAGTGTGGCCATACTAGGGAAAACTTTGGAAGTCCTCCACCAATCCCTTCGGTGATACTCACAGCTGTGGCCCATTGCTGTGTAGTCGTTCAGTTCCACGTCAGACTCTTCAGACTCGTCGTCATCATCCTCTTCCTTAGACTCATCCTCCTCATCCTCAGTGTCTTCATTATAGTTCCTGTAATGTGCCTTCTATTAGTGCATTTACAACCCCTATGTGGGCGCATTTAACAGGAAGAGGCTCACTGAACCATGAAGGAAACGTTCTGGAAGCCTACAGGCAATAATATTTACACCATCACTGCCCCTAGAGGCTGTACCATTAACCTTAGACCAGGGATCAGCAACCTTTTTGATATGAAGTGCCCTTTTCAAAATTTATGGTTAATCAGTGTGCCATATAATATAAGGCCTAAATTTTATGACATCACATCAAAATCGAATAAGGAATCTGTAATTTTATTCCAGCTATAGGCACCATGAATATCAACATTTCATAAAAAAAAGTATCGTTTTCTCCCATACTCAGGATATTATAATTATATAACTGTATAAAATGCCATCCATGAAAAACATCCACATCTGAATCGAAATCAAATATACAGTACAAAAATTACACCAATTTGGGTTACAGTATATCTAGTTATAAATTTCACTTATGGGGAGAATTAAGTTAACAACCATAACAATGAGAATAATACAAGAACGTCATGCTTATGAAATATCTGATTTGAAATCATTAATCATGTTCATCAGAAATAAATGTAAATATGCATATTTTTTTATCCTGTGTGGTTACTGATTACAGTTCCCATTTTAGCTAAATTATTGCAATGTATTTTCTTATTCAATTTTTTTTGCAATAGCATCAATTTCGCTGCGAGATTGTTGTGAACAACAATCCATCTGGCATGTCGGGTTACTTCTCTGCCCCATCCTTAAATGTTTTCTCACGCTTGGTCTCAAAATGACACTCCATGTTCAGCAAACAACATTTTCAAGTATATACACACAGCACGGTCCTTCTGTAACACAAAACCCCATTCTTGTATCCAGGAGGGCTGAAATGCCCGAACATTTAGTACTTTCACTTTCTTAGCTAGCGAACCTGCCATTGCAGACATGCTACTGATCCGGCTCCATCGGAGTACTCGGCTACTACGGTACGGTAGCCAATCGGTAGACAATGTTTGTTGTATGCGGGTGGATCAATCAAACTAGATTGTGCAACTGCAATGTCTGTGGAAGTCATAACATAATGTAGGCAAATTTCCCATGCAGATTTTAAAACATTGAACTATATTAACCAGATAAGCATGTAGCCTACTTAAAAAAAAAAATATATATTTTTTTTTAATATAACAGAAAAACATATTGCCAGTGTGCCACTGGTTAAGCTAACGTGTGCCTATGGTTGCCGACCCCTGCCTTAGACAATCACCCCCTCTAGAGGCCATACCATTAACCTTACAGCATTATGCCCCCTAGAGGCCGTACCATTAAACTCACCTTGAGCGGGAGAAGCGACGAGCCTGAGTGGGTTGGCAAGCTGGGCAAAGCCACTCCCCGTCCGGGATGCGGTACAGGGCCGGTCGCAGGCAGAACAGGTGGAAGGCCTTGTTGCACCCGTCACACAGTATAAGCTTCTCATCGTCACCTGGGGAGGAGCCAATAGCATGCCGGTCATACGTCATGTTATAACTAAATGAGCTTCTCATCGTCACCTGGAGCCATTAGCATCCTAGTCACATGACATTTTTAAAAAGGGCTTTGAGGGGGAGGGGGTTATATTCTGAGATTTATGTCACAAATGTGTGAGAATAAACGCGCAAATTTGCGAGAAAAGAAACTCAGACATTGTCAGTTGATAAGATTGCATATTTGCAAACAAAAAAATTAGAATTTGCGATAAAAAAAAAACGTGGATGTTGTGAGTTTACAAACTCTCAAACTTGTACAAAAACAGGATACGCCGAGTTAACCCTCTAAACCAGAGATCCGCGCCGGCGCGTATTTTGCATCAGTCTAGATTTCGTATCATATCTTCAGAACGGTAAAAGATAGAAGAGATTGGTAAATAGCTTGACTTTTTAGGCATAGAAGCGGCTCTACAACACAACGACAAAGTCAGACATAAAATATGTCTTGCATAATGGGATGCGGATTCTCGTATTTTTCTATTCATGGCATAGGCTTATATTTTGTGTCATATCTTCAGAATGATAACATAACAAATGTTCCCTCATAATCCAGACACTGAGGAAGAGATCGACATATGGCTTGTGTTATTCCACATAACAGGGACTTTGCAACACCACGACCAATTCGTGCCTAAATTGTAACTAGAATATTCTTTCATCAAATGAGCCAATGATCCCGAGACATTCCAAGGCCAGTGTGGAGATATCTCTACACCTAGTCCTGGGTCTTATCCAAGGCCTATCCCCAGCTGGACATGCCTGGAACACCTGCCGAGGAAGGCGCCCGCCCAGGAGGCATTCTTATAAGATACCCGAACCACCCCAACTGGCTCCTTTCGACGCGAAGGATTTGCGGCTCTACGCCGAGTTCCTCACGGATAGCCGAGCTTCTCACACTATCTCTAAGGGAGACGAACAGCCAAGCTACTGAGAAAACCAATTTCGGCCGCTTGTACCCGTGATCTTGTTTTCGGTCATGACCCACCCTTCCTGACCATAGGGGAGGGAAACAAAAATTCGCCATTAGATAGAGCTTTGCCTTCCAGCTCAGCTCTCTTTTCATCACAACGGTGCCGTAAAGCGATTGCAATACCGCTCCATAGTTCCATTTTATCTGTGGTTTATCTTAGGCATGCTCCCCCGGAGAAGATATTACTTGAAATATGAAGTTTAAAATGCGGATTTACAGTTGATTTTGACATGAGAATATATGGGAACACCCTAGAAGGTTAAATACGGCTACACAATGTAGCCAGTAAAAGGGCATAAAAATGTGACATTACTTAAATCACAAGAGATTATAACTATTTTCAAAAAAATCTCAAATATGACTGGATGGAAATATTTATATTTTCTTACAATAGTAGAAGTAGAAAAATCCTACTAGAACAACTTAACTTTATTTGTGATTAATCAGTCACTTTAAATGATGGCAGCTGTGTAATGATTCTGAACACAGCCACATCCCTAGTTATAAGAGGGCGTGCACACTTATGCATCAAGGTTATTGTAAGGTTTATATTTTTCCCCCTTGAAGATTTAATTTGTTTTTCAATTGAATTGTTCACTTTATAGGTCACATTAAAGGTGGAAAAAGTTCTGAAATTAGTTTTCTCATTTTTATACATCACAAAAACCTGGCATTTTAACAGGGGTGTGTAGACTTTATATCCACTGTAATGAACCATTGCACCGCCACATAAGAAACTTGCTCGTCGCTCACCGCAAGGTGAGACCATCTTTTCCAATATCTTACTGATAAATGATATTGGCCTGTAGTTGGTCATTGCATTAACATTGAGGTTGGATTTCTTAAATAAGTTAGAAGATTGCTTAAAGAATGATGTGGGCACAGGGTCAATACATGAGGTGGATGAGTTACTCTTGGTGACAATCTTGCAAAGCTCACCAAGTGTTAACACAAGTAAAAGTTCCCATAGTTACATAATTATTACAGGGCTTACTGCGGTCATCAATGGATAAAGTGGTAGTAGTGGCAGTTTACCTCTTATTGAGGCAATTTTGTTATTGAAGATAGGTTTTCTCCTTGGCGATAAGTGGCTTCTTTCACATGGTGGACAAGATCAAAGCTGTCCATTATATTCTAACAATTCCATGGCTCTGATGCAATTACGTTTGTTAATATGAAAGGTCTCCATTAAGAAGTAATCTGTTATATTTTGTAATAACTAAGTGAGAACACAGAATTATTTTAATAGTGGTGAATGTTTTGATGGTCTATAGACTGGTATGTTCAGCACAGTATGTCTGAACTTAGATTTTCAAATGAGGTATACCGACCAAGATTAACAACCTTGGACTCAAACTGTGTGGAGAGGAAAGCAGCAATAGCGCCTCCTTGTTTGTTTTGTCTTGAGGCACTGTAATGTTTATAGTTAGCAGGGGACGCTTCAGTGTCGATTAACCATTTGTGATATTCAGCCATGTCTCAGTTACATACAGTGCAGGTTATTATCTGCTATCCATCCATCCATCTTCATCCGCTTATCCGGAGTCGGGTCGCGGGGGCAGCAGCTTCAGCAAGGGACCCCAAAC
>JAODTR010032154.1:0-17002 GCA_025399935.1 Amblyopsis rosae | reverse complement strand
ACCTGCTAGCTAGCTGCCCCAGGTGAAGGTTGCTTTGTTAGGGCTACCTGCTAGCTAGCTGCCCCAGGTGAAGGTTGGCCTCGTTAGCGCAATTGCTTTGTGGTGCTGCTTACTAACACTGTCATTTTGTAATCAAAATGATTTTATTGTTTAGTTTATAAATCAATAAAATTTATATTGGGCCTGATGGTTCCTCTGTGCGTTCAAATAACATGTCCCTTCACGTCTGTAGAAATATGTGCACGTCTCTTTAGAGGCTGGTCAGTTTTAATAAAATGCATTGTCTAGTTTGGGGGGGGGGCCCAGGAACAGGGTTGGAGCAACACTGGATTAGAACACACACACACACACAGGAGTGTGATGTAGTTTTCTGCTCAGGACTCCATTACTTCACTATACCATTTTAAATATAAAACAGTTGTTTGGTGCACCTCTTAATAATGGGTAGATCTTAGGAATTTCACCAAGATGTTCTCTCCTTTTGGATCTAAATCCTGACGGTCTGTGTGGAACACGTTCAGCACATGTGTGTACAGTAGGTATGTAGGGTTACATTTAACTAATTTCTCACCACAGGCCTCCAGTAGAGACCCAGCCTCCCGTGATGCATCAACGCCAGGACACAACGCTGAGCCAACACCAGTAGCCGCTAAAAACTTCCATTACCCACGGACTGGTCTGACCCTGGGAAACTGTGTGTGTCGGGGGGGGGACTTCCAGATTCCTGAGATGCCGGGGGTGACGAGTCACGGTCAAGAATGCAGAGTGCCTGCATAGCCGTGCCTCTCTTGTGAGGTCATACGTTCACATTACAGGGCGGAGACTCCAAGCAGAAGCCACACTCACATAAACTAGGGGGCCAGAATTTTACTACAGGGTTCCGGTGGGGGGGGGGGAAGAAGAGCGCGATGGGAGGGCACCTTCGCAATTGCGAAACGTGCATTATTATTGTGTCATGGTTTCAGTGAAGTATAACGTGATAGTGGTCCTCCCAGCAACCAGTCTGCATTCTAGGAGTTGGCTGGGGGATGTACAGTGATTTAGTCAATGCATTATGACCATTATGACACAGTCGTGGGTGTGTAGTGTAAATGTTGAGTCATGTCATTGTTATCTGTTGAGAAAGAGATGAATCAGCAATCACTATCGTGTTTAAATGTTTCTGAAACTAAATGAATTGCGATCTTTCTACTGATTTGACTGAGTTACTACAAAAAAAAAATTGTATATATTTTAAAACACTATTTATGTTTTTGTTTTTCCGGGGTGCTTAATGCACACTGAAGATTAACGGTTAAATTATAACAGCCATTTTATCCATGGATTTGATATTTTTATAGGATATTACTCATTTAAAGTATTTATTCACCTCATAAAATGTGTGTGTGAGTGCGTGTTGCATTGCATTGCATTGTACAGTCACGTTGGGGGATCGTTAAGATGAGATCAATAGGAAAATGCGCAGGCGAGTGATTTAAATAAACATCGCGTTGGCAGATGAACACGGAATGTGAACAAGACGTGTAGGTTGCATTATGTTTACTCTTATGCTTAAATACAGGCTACTGTAGGTGATGGACCATTATGTCAAATATGTTTTGAGTAGCTGTCCGTGAAAAGCAAAGGAAGAGTGCTTTATGGGCCAAAACTGTTCATATGTCTATTCTATTTTTAATTATCTGGGATAGTTTCAGGCAATGTAGGCTACGTCGACGTACTGTGGTGGCATGTAATGATGTGTACTTTCAGGTGACCGCTATATACTAGTTTTGACAATGCTGCTCTCTAGTGGCAATCTGCAAAAACTACTGATAAGTAGAAAAGTAATGTTTCTAGTGGTCTGTGGGTTTACCATGGTAAACCTGTCCGTCTGAAAATTGTCCCCCTGTGTAAACTGGCTGCCAAGTGTCAAACAATGTATAAATGACTGCCAAATCATTCTGCTAGCATAAACTGATGCCTAGAATGTGTACAACATCAACTGATTAAAGATACCGCTCTCCCCACAAGAGGGCAATGGCACAGGCAGATTTGTTTTGCAGGTAAACACTTTTAAGATGACAAACTGCTTTGTCGGCTGCATCTCAGCCTGCATTGTTACATTAACCACCAAAGACTGAATAAATAAAATGGCTTCATGACATTGACATGATGGTTATCAGAAACCTAGTAGACCTTCAGACATTAAAAAAATAGGTCAGTGATCTGAGTAAAATAATAAATGCCTGGTACACAAATGTACAACATGTTCATGTTAACAGAATGTATATTTATTTACAGATAATTTGTATTTTTGCAAGAGCATTATTCAAAAACTAGAATATTTCAGCAATAGGCCTGCCTTATGCTAGCCAGGTCGAGTTCATAAAACGATTTGGTAAATTGAGAAGCTCTACATAATTATAATTATATTATTATAATTAGAAACAATACTGTACATACATGAATTAAAAAATCCATTAAAATATTAGCAACTTGCTACTAGTGTAATATCAGAGACTGAATTAGTAATAAATAGAAATACAAATTGCATTGTCAAGATTGCACAGGTGAAATAATCACAGTGTCATTATAGTGATGTCTACTAACAGTCACAGTGCATTGAATTGAATGGCATTGGTGTGTCTTCATTATTGGAACACCAGCTGTTCTTCACACAGTGGGAGATGTGTGTATAAAACTATAAACAATCATGCTCTGCTAAGCCTGCGTTTCTTCTCATTGATCTCTACAAACACATATCTGCATATGAATGCCATGAACGCAAAAAAGCTCGGTGCATCACCACATTGACTCAGCCAGGTAGGGTAGCGGTACACAGCTCCACCCACTCCAATGGAAGTAGAGATGTGCTCTCTTATAGAAGAACCTGTGTGTATCCCATGTGTGTGTGTGTGTGTGTCAAGGGCTGACAAATAGTCCCGTCTTCTTGAGTGGTCCCTTTTGGCTCTGGACAACGTGTCCAGCCAGTGGCCAGCCACTGGCTGTGGGTCTTGTAGGCGATAGGCAAGAAAACAGTGGTTCATGACTCTATGAAGCCAGTGTGAAGGAGATCGTCCGTCCCCCTCGGGGAATCGAACCCCGATGTCCCACGCAGAGAGCGGACGCTCCTACAAGCAGGCCAAAAACCCATGGGCCCTGTCCTGTGTCGCCAGAGCATCCTATGAGGATTAACACCGCACAGCTACCTGCTGGCCACCGCTACACCAACATAATATGACGATGGAGAAACAGAAGACACTTTAAAGGGAATGCAAGACACTTCTGACATGGACCATTTCCAGGTTTCCCTTCCGTGTGTTGATTGATTGTGACCAAAATCTATTAATTGTACAGGTTCAATCTCCATCATGGATTACAATGACAACAACCAAGAATATACAGGTCTGGGAAAAAGAGACCACTTGTTACGACCTCAGTTTCCAAATGTTAAGACCCACTGGCACAGTAAGCGATGCCAGCTAAACTCACCAAATATCTCCTCGCATTTCGCTATCGTATCGTTCTCTGTACGTGAATCTGCTATGTCTAAATAGGCAGAGTGGTGCCGACCGCACACAACAACACCCTAGCCTTAACTACACCTTTAAAGGGAATATTTCATGCGACTCAAAACACTATACGATACAAATAACGTAAAAGAAGAGCACTTAACTATTTAGAAAAGTATTTTTTCCCACAGCTGTACATAAGACTTCAGACGGGCCTGAATGAGAGATTCACACACCAAAGGTCAGAGGTCACTATTCGATGGTGATGCTGCGGTCGGCCACGGCCACGGCGGGCAGCAGCGGCCCGCTGAAGGCGTGCGTGACGGTGTGCAGCACCACGCCGCCGTCGGGCTCGTAAAAGAGCAGCGTGCGGGCGGGCCAGTCCAGCAGCACGCCCACGCGGCGCGGCCGCCGCACCACGGCCAGCGCCGCGCGCCGCCCGCCGTGCAGCACCGAGTAGGCGCCGTCGTAGTGCGACAACACCCACGACCGCCCGTTGTGACCCAGGCGCGCCTCGTCGCCCGAGCCCTTCCGCGCCACGTCGGCATAGCAGGCGCCCACCTTGAAGGCGCCGCTCCGGCCCACATCCACCACCCAGCGGTGCGTGCCGGACGCCAGCGCACCCCGGCCGAGGGCGTTGGGCCAGTGGTCGAAGCGCGCCGGGTTGTAGGGCGGAGACTGCCGGGGCCTCCTGCCCAGGAAGGTGAGCGTGCGGCGGTCGTCCGACAGCGTCAGCAGCGGGCTCACCGTGTTCTCGTCGAACGTTATCCCCGGGAGGCCTGGTGCTGGGGGGAGACGGAACAGTCAGCTATTGCATGCTAATTGGAAGCTAATACCGTTAGCTTACCGTTCTCTGTGTGTGTTGACAAAATGTACCCGGTACTTCTACACAGCCCTGGCTCCATAAATAGGAACACAAATGCTTCACAATGTGTTTCAATGTGTGGGGTAGAGCTTTGGAGCAAGATTGTTTTGATTTTATGTCGAAGTTAGCAAGTGTTCTCGAGAATGACTAACCCTGCATTTAACAGTAGCTCTTGTATTCAGAGTACGGGGCCGCAGGCCCCTCGGGGGCCACTAGGGGGTGCAAATGGGGTCTCAGAAAATGGGAGGGTAGGTGAGGTAAAAATGTTAGAGATGCTGTTAAACTAAACTGACAAACAAGTGCTTATAAAATCTTACAGGTGAAAACTGTAATAATGAATCTAATACAAATGTACTATTGCATTATTTGCATGTTGTCCGTTGAACCCTGTTCTTCCAGATTCCAGTCTCTCTGGTAATACAAGTGCAGAGAATAATGAACTAATAATTAATATAAAATAACAACACCAGAGCGGCTTGCAAGGTGGGCAGTGCGGCTCACTCACCCTGGGGTCCCAGGAGCAGTGCGCTGGCCCACAGCCCCCGCAGCAGCTTGCTGTCGACGCAGCGGGCGTTCAGGCTGAGCTGGTCGGTGTCCCGGGGTTCTCCCACGCCCTCCGCCTCCTCCACCCTGTAACAACACGTCGCATCACCAGTGACACGGGAGCAGTAGCACCATCTGCTGGCCATGCTGAGGTACTTGCAATAAACATAATTCAGTGTCTAAACTGCTTCATTATATTGCTTGTTTGACACTAGAGATGTTCATTCCATGATGGTGTTGATATTGATGCAGTTTTTTAGCAGATATGACCTGTAGAGCAATTTCCAAACCATAAAATTCAGATTTGTATAAAAACAGGAATTTTGTCAATATTCACACCAGCATTAATGTGACTTATCCCAGCGCAATGTGGCCCTAACATACGTTATTTAGATAAAGCAACTGCCACAGCCGTGTTAAGCCTGCAGATGGTGCTGTTGCTACAGGTGTCAGTTACACTCACATCCAGGTGGGTTTAGAGTGGTTTATTGCTATAGTTACGAATGCCTTATATGGTCATTTTAATTACCTTTCACCAATCTCCTGCACTGCAGTCTGAAAGACAGAGAAAGACGCAAAACATTACTGGATTAATGCCACAGCCACTCTGAAGATGATCCTAATTCTACTGATTCAGCAGGAATACATAAGCCGAACGGGCGAACCAGAGACCAATAATAAAAATGTAGTTTCAACAATCTATCTGTGTGTGTAATAACAACAATAATAATAATAATAATAATAACAACAAGATGGAGCGCTGTATTGCATTTCAATAGAATCTAAAAAGTGGGCGTATCCACAACAGCATTCTGCTCTGGAGGCTGACTAGACAGCGCCCAGACAGATACATCTACCACGCATGGCCTGAAACACAGTCCATTCACCCCAAAACGTCCTTATTAAACTTTGTTATTGCCTGCAGAAATAACATAGTGGCCTCAGATTGATTGTAGGTACTTGTAAATTAATGTAATATACTCAAAAATACACATTAATGCCCCACAGAGATGCATTATGTTGCTCAATCAGTTTGCATTCAAATTAAATATCTTCGTTGCAGAGCCATGTAGAAGAGAGAGTTGTGTCAACTCTGTTCAATCCAATGGGCCATTTTTTTTCCTCACTTTTTCACATAGCAATGGCGGATCGTGGAACCTCGTAACAGTTCCCGGAAGTCAGCTGCAAATACTGAAAATACCATATAAAATATGTTATAAATGTAAATCAACGTATTTATTGACTAATAATTCGATAGTTAATCGTCAAAGGCAGTTATCGGTTCACATTGCCCGCCAAGCACTTCCTGGAACTGTTCTGAGTCTCCATCAACAACTTGAATGACCACTGAGAATTTCGAACGTCCGTCGGCACAACTCTCCTCCATATGCCTCTGGTGCGGTGTCACTCGTGCACACGTGCTCTCACCGCCAGCTGTGCGTCCGGCGTGTGTGTGAGCTCGTGCACGAGGCGTGAGCGCGTGCCCCCGAGGCTGGCGAGCGCCTGGCCCCAGTGGGCGCGCTGCGTGAGCAGGCAGGCCTCCACACGCTCTTCCTCGCGCTGCACCTCCTCCAAGAGCCGCTGCTCCTCCTCCTCCAGGGCGTCCCGTGCCGCCGCGGCCTGCGCTACCACCTGCTCCCGGGCCGCTGCCGCTGCTGCCTGCCGGGCAGAACACACGCACACGGTTGTAGACGCTGCTTTGCTCTTACACGCCACTAGGGGGCCGGTGCTCTGATATACACATAGGCTTGTTATGCTCTTACACGCCAGTAGGGGGCCGGTGCTGTGATATACACATAGGCTTGTTATGCTCTTACACGCCACTAGGGGGCCGGTGCTGTGATATACACATAGGCTTGTTATGCTCTTACACGCCATTAGGGGGCCGGTGCTGTGATATACACATAGGCTTGTTATGCTCTTACACGCCACTAGGGGGCCGGTGCTGTGATATACACATAGGCTTGCTATGCAAACTTCAACAAACGTTGACATTAATGGCTGTGTGTTGTGTTATTTTGAAGGGACAGCAGTCTTTTTACCAGTGTAATTATCTTCAAAGTAGGTATACAACCTATGTAATGCATTTATTACATATGGCTGTACAAAAAAATCACTTTTTGGCACGACAGTGGAGCCAGAAGAGAGCAGCAGGCCTCTGCATGGACAATTAAAATTGTCCACCAAGCACTTCCTGGAACTATTTTGCCATAGATTTTGCCTCTCCATGAACCATGTGTCCTTTGAAAAACTTGATCTTCCGCTGGCGTAACTCTGTTATTTCCATGGCTCTGGTTGAACCTACAGCCAGCGCAGTTCTGGTGTGGGCAGCTCAGATAACAATGTCCCTTATAGTTCTAATGCTTGTGATGGCATCCATTTAATTAAAGTGACATTAGTGGTTTAAAAAGGTGAGATTATTTCAAGAAAAAAATGATTTCACTTTTTATTAAAACTTGTAGACAGGGATTATGTCAAATAGTGAAATTCTTGGACCGTAGCAAGACGGACGAAAGCGAAAGCATTTGCCAAGAATGTTTTCATTAATCAATGAAACATTGACCAATCCTTGAACAATGAATGGCAATATGCCACGTGCGGTTGTCAGCCAATTGACAGAGGGTACAATGCAAATGTGGCTCCAAAACACATTAACATAACACCCACGTATATTTAAAGTCAACAAGAAGCAAAGCCGTTTTTTCCCCCACTGACAATTACAGTAGATCTATCTTGTCTTGATCAGTATCTGTTGGTTTTGCGGTTGTATAAATACGGTTGATGGGCAAAAACCCTGCATTTTTTAAAATCAGACCACATGCTAAACATGTCTGCTTTATTGAGGTACTGTAGATGCTTTCTGGGAAAGAAACCGGTGTGACAAGTTAGACGCCATTATAATGAGTGAATACAACGTTAAAGCCTGTATGCACTGTTGGGGAACGGATTTAGCCAGGCGACAGTTGCATGCTGCTGAGTCATGGCGGACCCACCTGCAGCGCACGCTCCTTGGCGTTCAGCGTGTGCTCGATGAAGCGCTCAATCCTCAAGGCCTGCAGCTGCATTTTCTCGCACACGTCCACCAGCTGATTCTGTTAAAGGGACGCACACACACACACACAAACACACACAAACGTTTTTAATGCATCTACTGTCATACTGTTTCCAACACCTCCATCCCATGCATGGCACCTACCGTTGCCTCCCAGACCTAGGAAGAGAATTATTCTTGCATTTATTGTGCTTTCGCTCTGTTTTGTTTAACGGTATATTCCTCAATTTGTGTCTTTTCTCACTAGATGCTTTTTTTCAATTTGAAACTCGGCGAGTGCCTTGTGCTTCTGTCTACCAACTCCACAAAAATTAAGCCGCAGTACCTACACTCGCCATATAATGCAATCACGGTGCTAACCTTTAATTAAGAGATTATACCACCTTGCACCATCGTGGCAACTTGTAATTCCAGTTGCCTGACATACTTTGCGGAGGAATAATCAAGCAAAACTGTCTACGATTCCTGTAAAACAAGTCACACCTTGGGAGGTTATGGGATATGTAGCCATGCAAGCACAGCCAAAACACATAACACACAATCTGTCAACAAGTTATCATTTGTGGACAATGTCATAAACGTGTAGATAATATATTGAGAGCAGCTATAACAAATGTATTTGATTAATACTTTTATTAATAATATTCCTAATAGTCATTAGGCCTAGTGGGCTACTTGGTAGGCTAATCAATGTATGATATTTTTAGTGTAATTAGTTACTTGATTATAGCTAAAGCTGTCTATGAGATGACGTGATTTCTCATACATTGGCGTTCAATCACAAGATACTTGCTCCGTGTTATTTCATTTTCATATCAAAACAAAGGAGCCCACTCACTCACCCTAATAGCGGTCACTCTGGTGTCCAGTGGCGTTACGACATGTCCCACACAGGACCCCGTCGTGATGCAGTGAGAACATGCAAGTTTCTGCTCAGAACTGCAAAACCAGGCCAGTTCGGATTCGTGCTCCACGCATAACTCAGGTTCTTGTGATAGCGTTCTCAGGTCGTGGTCCGCAGCGGGCGTCCCGGAGGCCGATGTGGCCAGGGGAACGGTATCGCTCGTAGATATGGCGACTGGATCTCTCCCGTTCTGTTCCATAGTCCGGGACAACGGGGAAAATAAAGGTTGATCAAACTCCATATTTATGTATTTTCGACTGCTCGTAACCTTTACCCCGATTTCTAGATCATCGATCACACTCGACACATCGCATGATTCCACCTCCGCGTTCATAGCACAAATTAGGGAAGTCCTAGAATAAAAAGCAGGTGTATTGAGAAACAGCACCGCCGCGCCTACACGGCCCAGGCTGTAACACAGGTGTAACAGGTGAGGTAAAGAGAGCTATGTGAACACGGAAGTAGCCTAGCACATGACAAGTTATGTGTGTGTGTGGTCACTGTAGCCCACCTCTATAACGCAGGCCTGTTCTTTGAAGTCATTCATCTGAAGTTAAACAGTAGGCCTAACGTAGGGTATGCTACGTCTCATATAAAGAAACGTTTAACCAAGCACTTTATTATTTAGGCTATTAGCAAAATGTTATCTTAAATGATATATGCCAATTTGAAGGCTAAAGCTCATTATTCTAACAATGTTGTTTACCCACCCCTTTGATAAACAATATTAGGCCTATTCCTATTGTATTGTAGACCTGAGACCAGGTATGGTTATAACACTTTTTGCTTCAGCCCATGTAGTTCAAATACTCTTTGATCTAGATTTTAAACATTTATACTATCCACATTTGTTAGCTACAACTTCCTAAACCTCACTCTGATTCGGGTCACGGCACCAATGTGACGAGGTTCATCCATTCCGACCCACGATTCAAACCCACACTGTACCGATTACAGAGCGAACTTTTTATGAAGGGATATGCCTAAAAGCCCATCTCACTAGACTGTTCTTGGGGTGTCGGAGAGTGAGGTTTACTTATTAACTTACTTACTGCACAGCGCCATCTGCTGGCCAGCCACCGGTGTGTATGGGTGTGTGTGTGTGTACGTATGTATAATAGGCCTAATATAATTGGTGTTACAATTAAATTACCGAGGATGTCTTACAGGGAGGCATCCTTGGATCCAGACGTTGTCTGTCCTTCCAAGCCTGACAGACTACAGCAGTGTGTGGCTGCAGCACGACCCTCACCAGCAATTATTAGCATAGGAGGCTAGCACAGATGTAATGTAAACAATAGATCTAGCCTAGATAATTACATATGCAATTCATAAAGGACGCTGCATCAGTCCTACGCCGTTAGCGGCGCGTGTTAGTAAATGTGAATATCAGTTACATTAAATACAGACCATAACATTACAAAATAAAGATACAACTATGTTTGCAAGCAACACTGGGCGGGCCCTCACCCCGTGTCGCACGCTGTGGCGTGGCACAGACCTGGATATTAATCATTATGCGTGTTGGGTGAGACAATTATGTAGAACATGTGGGAAACCTGCTAGGGGCAGTAATAATCACCAGGGGTTCAATAGGGTCCTCACACAGGTCTGTGTGCTCGGGCCTTAATAAATAAGCTTCATAATTACATTACCTGAAAGGCCCTGGGTGAATCTTCTCCGTAAAGTCTAATCTATAATGTCTTGTGTAGAATGATGAGAAAATGTGAAGACATTCTCACATAGTACCACCAAATTCTGTTCAGCTCCCTTTGCCTGAAGTCCACCAGTCTCATGCTCTCTACATTGTGGTCAATGACCTCCTGCATGTGGTCTAGAACTTCAGCAGTGATGGCTTGGCACTCTGTTCACAGGAGGAAGGGTTCCCTGGAGCAATATTCTGGCATATTCAGTGCATAAGACAAACCTCTGGCCATGCCTTTCAACCAATAACCAGATTAATCCAAGTATCACATATATGAAAAAGATGGAATTGGCACACAATCTTGTATCTCATGATACTGATAGTCTACTGATAGTCTGCAGAGATGGTTAAAATAGATTGTTGGGTAAACAGTCATCAGTCAACACAATGACAGTTTAATTATTAACATTAAGAATATATTACTGAAACGTATAGTGGTAAATCAATGATTTCATACTTTTAGAATAGTATGAAACAAGCTTTACACTGAGTACACTACAGTGGCCTACCGTACTGCTGCTTGATAGGGACTATCAAGGTTTCTTTTGTCATCCATCTTGTGAAGTGCTCTCCCGAATAAATTATCACAATTATTGAGTCATTGACTGATATAAAACTCCAACGACTTACCAACATCGCTCTATGGTTTAATACAAATTAAAAAGAAGGGTTGGTGCGGAGTGCGGTCCTGAAAAGGCAGACTCCGGTCTGTACTGCTGAAACATCATCCAGTTCACTAGGTGGCGCTGTCGCTAAATAACTACGGTCCTATTAATGCGAACCTAGGAGTGCGGTCCCGAAAATGCAGCCTCCTTTACTGCAGCTATATAATATTGGGCTAGCGGTGTCAACTGAGGTTTGATTGCTACTGGAGAGAACCAGAATCGGACCAGTATTGAACGTATTTAGCAGAGCTTGTATCGGGGCTGGGGGGTCGCCCTGACCTGATCGTTTAGCCTAACGATTGGTTTCTGTAACCACCTACAGTCCCAATGTCGGATTTCAAGCTGGGGATCGTTCGACTTGGCCGTGTGGCCGGGAAGGTGAGCTTGTTTCGAGGGCTACAGAACCATGTGCGACAAGGGGAGGGCCCGCTGGATGACAAAAGCGCAATACAATTGTTTAATGTGCTGTTCGGTGTCAGCGAAACTGTATTTTGCGTGTACCGAGGTAATTGTGTCACGCTAAATATTCACGCTTTTAGATGCAGGTTTTGTTACCGTACCGGTACATATAAATGTTAGCTGCGCTGTGTTGGACTTGTGTCGTTGCGGCTAACGTTATGCTAACGCTACCGTAGATGCGTTAGCCGCTATCATTAACCCTTGAAATAGTAATCGCGTTTACTGTATGTCGTCACGTTATTACAACCGCATAGCTGATTGGCTTTTTATATAGCGAAGGCAAAAGTACATTATATTTTTGTCAGTATATTTCTGACACTGGTTAATACCTTCATCTAAAAGTAGCAGTTAACACGTGTAGCTTTGCCGCTAAAGGACGGCTGTCTACCACGTACATGTGGAGTACTAGCTAATGAAGCCATTGCCAATCTGTGCAACCTGACCAATGCTACCGTATAGGTACACCTGATCAGCCGTCAGTAACATATATTGGCTGGAATATCACATTACATAATACTCGCCATAAAGAGGTCATACGTTTTTATGTTAGAGAACGAAATGCGCTAAACGCGAAGATTACCTGTGTTGTTGGGATGGCACTGGACAACAGCCATTAATCAGATGTAATATTTGCATTATGTTACATTGGTTCAGAATGTGTTTTGACTGAAAGATTAACCCAGCTTGTTTTGACCCTTGATGTCTCAGGTACTCATTATGTTCTCATGACATTGTACAGTAACACAAAAGTGTGAGCATCGTTTAGTTAATGGGCAACTTAATAACTGCAGTTCTGGTGTCCCAATTGCATATTTAGCTTTAATAGGGTGATTGTAGATAGTCTGGTTTTAGTTTACATTATATACTTTGTTTGTATAACATTATATCTTGTTTATAACATAATTTGCATCACTGTAGGAATGTAAATATATATGAACTGAACATTTCCATATAAAACTAAATCTTACTGTCATCCTGTAGTCTACATTAATTCGTACTGCCTGCATCTGTCAATGTGAAACAGACATTTGATGGATACCTGAGTGACAGACATTTACATTTAGTGCAATTTGTTTGAGTTGAACAGTTGTACGCTTTGTTGTCATGCTAATAAATATGCCTGTTGTTTTCTTTGTTTTTTAGACAAAATACACGCTGATTGACGAACAAGACATACCGCTCGTGGAAAACTACGCCTTTGAGGTAGGGTTGCACGACATTGATAAAATGTGATACTGCGATATTGGTCATAAAAATTGCAACATCGATTTTCATTTAGATATTTTTACAGATAAGTTAAAACAAAAAGGTTATCGGAAAATGCATCAAAATATATTCATTACATCAAAACAACACATTTCTACCAGTCATATTGGACTGGTACGACAACAGTTATTCCAAGCTACTGAGGAGGCATTCTTTTCGGCCACTATTGTTTCCTCTTCCATCTTTATTGTCATTAGCGTCCTCAGCCACACGTCTTACTGTTCTGTCTAAATCAAACACAACTAAGCCAAACAGCCGACGGACGCATCTCTCCACTAAATAAGCAGAATATCGCACTTCCTGCAACATTTTCGATATGATATTGTGCAACGTGATATTGCGATAACGATACTGAGTCGATATATTGTGCACCCCTTCTTTGAGGTAAAATGATTAACCAGAAAATTCAATTTTCCAAATGTTTGCACGTTGGTGGTGGGGCGAGGGCAACATAACACTGCTAACGTGGGCTTTCCAGTGCACTAAGATGTTGCTATGCTGTTGGCAGGCGCGCATGGAAGTGGACGCCGATGGCAACGGGGCCAAGATCTTCGCCTATGCTTTCGACATCGGCAAAGGTCGTTGGGCGGGACGGCCCCTGCACGAGCTGTTGTGGTGAGTCACTGGCTCAGTGCCTGTGTTAAAGGAGGGCTCAGTGATTCTAGTCCAGTACACTTTTACACAGCGGCTCTCTCTCAGTCAGCTAGCCTTCCATTCTGAGTGCTGATTAAAAAAAAAACCTGTTGTTTCTACATAGCCCCGACTCTGTAAGTGGGGTAAAACAAGACAAAGTGCTGCAGACCGCACCACCACACCACTATCCCAGCATTGAAAGGGGAGAAGCATTTGTTTGGCTGTTGAGTGTGTGTGTATGTATGTATGTATGTATATATATATATATATATATATATACACCAAAAATCTTTCTCCAGCTTTGCTTAAGCCACCTTTATTAAATGGCAGTTGTAGTGTGGAGGGGTGGATCTCTATGAGAGTAGATCTCTATGCCATAGGGGTGGTTTCTACTAGTGATGCACCGATTGACCGGACACCAATCGGAATCAGCCGGTTTTCCTCAAAAACCCGCGATCGGCAACCGGACGGTTTTTCAAAACATTTCGGCCGGTCTGTGTTCCGGTAGCCTAACACATTTCTTGGTGTGGAAATTAAAATGTGTGTCCAAAATAGATGTCAAGTCGTAGGTAAGCTTCTCAGTAAATACATTTTTATACAGAGAATACACACTTTGAGTGTCAATATCTAGCAAGTAAAACAGAGCCAAGCCATTGGCATTGTAGCCTATTGTTCATCTCACTGTAAAAAATAAATTACGTGGCTTATTTTTCAGTTGGCATACTTCACTGCCAGTCTTTACCGTACCGCGACAGTCATGTTGTCTCTGTTTTGATGACTCGCAGTTGGCGATGCAGGGTGTAGATTATCCTACTGGTGGCGACGGTTCGATTACACATGGCTCGAAGATTAAAAGATTTGGGCAGTTAAGTTAAACAATTTCTTTCCGTGTCTCCTCACTGCTCCATGCCACCATCCTGTTAAACTTACGCTGCCTTATAAAAATGTAAACACATGACAAACTAGCGTTGGCGATTAAGGGACCGTCAACAAATTCCTTTGACGGCGAGCGCTGGCTTAAAACGTGAGTACATTTAAAATCTGCATCTAAATCACCGAGCTGTACAATAAAATCGGTGAAAACCGGCCGGTCAGGTTTGACAAAAACCGGTATCGGAATCGGTCAGGAAAAAATGCAATCGGTGCATCCCTAGTTTCTACTGGGTTGGGTGGTCCTCATCAGACCTTTTATCAGTCAGAGTGTACAAATCTTTGTCTGGTAAGCACAAAATGCACAGCAATAATGTTTTAAATATAGAACTACACATAATTAACCATTAAAAAGGCAAGAACATTAGCGGCTGCGATTCATTACTAGAGTCTTGGCTTCTATAGTACAAACTGAATTCTCAAGCTCTGGTGTTGTACGGCTGACTAACCTAGATAACACAGGCACATAAGCACCCCCGTATAATGCACACGTGTTGTTGGCGCTGAGAAGCACCTCGAGGTTACGGACTACCTGGCTGTTTGTGCTTACTAGTCAAGATGGAAACCAGTTCGTGTTATTAGAGTTTGCAGTCTTCTGAGGTCTAGTCCACACTTACACTGTGAATATGACAGGCTTGAAAGCATGCGATTTCATTTTTCATGTGGATGGATATTTATTTATTTATTTATTAATTTTTAAGGAAAAGCTCTGTTTTAAAAATGTATCTGTGTACGTGTAGACCAGGCACCAGTTTGTTCACGGTGTCCAGATGGGCAGTCTGTTGTTTGTTTGCCTACACTGTTATGGGGCAAGATAGTCTGGCGGTCTGGGTGTTTGCCTCCCTGCAGCGAAGGTAGTGTGTTTGAGCCCCAGAGTTGTTCTGCCTGTAAGAATCTTTGAGTGAGATGACTCCCCTACCTGCTCTTTGTAAGACTTGCACATTGTACGTTCTATTTTTAGTCTGTTTGCTTTCAGTTTTAACTATTTATTTCATTTTTATTTGATCTGTTATTGTATTATTGATGTTGCTTTATTACTCTTATTCTTTCTCCAAATTCTGTTGCTTTAAATGGACTGTGTTCTTTGTATTAAATGCACTTTCTAGCACCATTTTTGTTTTTAAAGGTCAATCTAAAGTTTATATTGTTGTTGTTGCTATAGCTAGCTGTGTAGGTCCCCCTTTTACTGCCAAAATAGCCCTGACCCGTCAAGGCATGTGCTCCACTAGACCTCTGAAGGTGTGCTGTGGTGTCTGGCACCAAGACTTTAGCAGCAGATTCTTTTAAGTCCTGTAAGTTGCGAAGTGGGGCTTCCACGGATTGTCCAGCACATCCCACAGATGCACATTGGATTGAGATCTGGGGAATTTTTGAGGAACGTGTTGTGTTCCTCAAACCATTCCTGAAACATTTTCACTTTGTGGCAGGGTGCATTATCCTGCTGAAAGAGGCCAATGCTATCAGGGAATAGCGTTTCCATGAAAGGGTGTCCATAGTCTGACAACAATGCTTAGGTAAGTGGGACGTGTCAAAGTGAGATCCACATGACTGGCAGGACCCAAGGTTTCCCAGCAGAACATTGCCCATAGCATCACACTGCTTCTGCTGTAGTGCATCCTGGTGCCATGTGTTCTCCAGGTAAACGACGCGCACGCACCTGGCCGTCCACATGATGTACAAGAAAACGTGATTCATCAGACTAGACCACCCTCTTCCATTGCTCCGTGGTCCAGTTCTGATGCTCACATGCCCATTGTAGGCACTTTCAGAACAGGGTTAGGGGTCAGGGTCTGCGGCTACGCAGCCCCATACACAACAAACTGTGATGCACTGTGTGTTCTGACACATTCCTATCAGAATTTTTCTTTAGCAATTTGAGCTACAGTAGCTCGTCTGTTGGATCGGACCACACGGGCCAGCCTTAGCTCTCCACGTGCATCAATGTCGCCCTGTCGCCGATTCACTGCTTTTCCTTCCTTGGACCACTTTTGATAGGCACTGACCACTGCAGACTGGGAACAACCCACAAGAGCTGCAGTTTTAGAGATGCGCTGACCCAGCATCACAATTTGGCACTTGTCAAAGTCGCTCAGATTCTTAACTCTTGTCCATTTTTCCTGCTTCACCTTCACACATCACCTTTTGAGGACAACGTGATAATGAGTTGTCCAGTCCATATTATCCAAGCCTATATGGTAGGCTACTATACACCTGTCATTTTGGAGTAGCCTTCTCCACCGCAAGATAAAAGTGAAGCTTTTAGCGTTAACAGGGTGGCTTTGTTTTATTCAGTGTTATTCACTTCACCTGGCGGTGGCGGCAGTGAGGCACATCTGGCTGGGACCCATGTAGGGCTGGGCGATTGACCGATATATCGGAATTTCTTTCAAAAGAGAGATAAGATTAGACAACATTGTTTATATCGATATAGTTATATTATGCGTTTATTCATTACTTTTTTGATTTGTTCGTCTCTCCCTCCATGCCTG
>JAODTR010032144.1:0-21549 GCA_025399935.1 Amblyopsis rosae | reverse complement strand
GACAACACAGCTCTCAGGATCATAGGGACACACAAACCTCTCCACCATGATAAGGTGATGGTTCCCGGAGAGGCAAAGGAAACCCAACCAACATTATTTTTGTCTTTTTGCTGGACCTCATGTAGCAGGCCAATATGAGAAAATGTCTCTTACTGACTAACTTACTGACCGACCTTGTTAAAAAGATGCGTTAAAAAAAAGACCACACCCACCGGGGGGAAACTATGCTCTCCATTGACTTTGCATTGCGTTAAGCTAAGATAACGCAATTTCTGACTTCTACTACAAAATGTAAACATAACTAATAGCTGCTATGTAACATAATGCACTACCCCAAGGTTACCAATCTAGAATTTGGTTTTCATAAGCTTGTGAACTGAAGTAGTCTTTAAGGAGACCAAACTTGATACAGGCAATAGAGACAGAGTGTAATTTCATTACATGCTACTATACGCCGTGGAAGTCGCAAACGGCACCACAATATGCTAAATACTCTTTACCAAAGGATTATTTTGCCATGCTATGTCAACCAGTCATCACAGTTGAGTCCCACATTTGTCCCATTTCTCCCTGATATGCCTCACGCCTGTTGCCTGTACTTTTATCTCCTTAAAACCTTTTTTCGATCAGTTCGACAGCTTATGAAAGTTAAATACATTAAAACAAAACCAATGGTATAAGTGAAGTTGAATGACATCTCGGGAGATGTATATTAATATTTTTACAGCTACAGGCTGATGCCAGTTGTTTAATAAAGTTTGCTTTCCTTATTTCATTTATTTATATATAAAAAGGGTTCTGAGTAACTCACATTCCTCTCTACTCCTCCCCTACAGCTCTCATAGGCTCCCGTCTTTCTATACCACTCCCTCTACAGCAAACAATATATGTATATTATTGATACATAATATATTGTCATACATATTTTGTTAATACTATTATATATTATGGGTTGACTGTCCCTGTTGGCTTTTCCAGCTGACAGTATTAACAGCCACCGAGATGTGTTCTGCGAAGGAGAGTGTTCACCTCGAGGCCCCGCTTCCCAGGCGTCTTGTCCGCTGGAGAGTGACCGAGTCGGGAAGGAGGAGGGTGAGGTCGGTCGCAGGGCCAGCGTGGACAGTGAAACGTCCGCCTGCTCCGAGGGCCAGCTGACCAACACCATCGCTAACAGTGAGTGGGCTGAGGAAGTGTTCCAAGCTACTGTTACAACCTACTGAATCCATGCGGCGTGACATTCTCATGGCTTGTGGGTTGACCATGGAATTCCTTCGTAATGCAAAGGCAGGGGCTAATGAATGCGTCTCTTGGGAGTGGGCAGTGTTAACAGTATATTCGGTCCTGCGCGTGCGTGTGCGTGTGTGTGTGTGTTAGTCTCCAGCAGCTGGTGGGGCTCCAAGAGGCTGGACTACGCTCTGTATTGCCCGGACGTGCTGACCGCCTTCCCCACAGTGGCCCTGCCTCACCTCTTCCACGCCTCCTACTGGGAGTCCACAGACGTGGCCGCCTTTGTTCTGCGGCAGGTAGGCGAGTCCTGTGAGACCCCCATCACCGCCCACCCTTCCCTCCATCACTACCATCACCACCCACCCACACATACACACACACTAATGTTTAAAAAAAGCTAACATTTAAGGTGCTCTATATACATTAATATAGCAGCAAACACATTTTCTATGCAAAGATATAGTGGCGTAATGGCGTCCTGAGCAGAGAATGACGTCACAATCCACTTTGGTAATCTGAGCTCTTCTGTTCTTAAAAAAAAAAAAATGTTGTGCATGCTAGTGTGCACGTGTGTGTATGTGTGTGTGTGGCTAACGAAGCATTTGTTTTTGTTTGAGGTACTGGTGCTCTAGTGTGACATCTATTGGCAGACAGGATCAAAAACTAATCTGAAAATCTAAATCTAAAAACCTGGCATTGTATGTGCATACAATGGCACATGGCTAAAACGCAATTCTGCCTGCTGAAAAAACACAGGGTCGCAAGTTGCGCTTTCCTATCAATGCATATGCATTCATGGGAGGGTCGAGGGGAGATTGGGAGTGTTGAGGAGACACGCAAGGAGATAGTGATTACCTATTTTGCTGAATGTATTAAAACTGCGCTGGAAAGAAGTCGGTTTTGCGGTGAAAATTCTCCACCTTTGACAAGCAGATCTTATCTGAGTGAGCCTGTTTCTTTGAACAGGAAAGCATGAAACGGCAAAATGAATCTCAGCAAAACGAAGACACATGCCATAGAGAGACGTGCTGAAGGGTTTGGTTACTTGTGTGGTGTTAAAATAAATGTTTATTCCACTTCATTTATTTAAATGGTATAGGCTAGTCATCCAAACACAATTATTTTGGGGTAGAATTACGGCCTGTTATCTTTAGGTTTGGCGATATATATAGACAAAGAGGCTACTTATAAATAGGTCTACTTCATGATCGTTAAACTTGTTTAACTTGTTTTTCTGAGTCTGCTGTCAATTTATGGATAAGGGCGGCTGGATCATAGACCAGACTACTCGCTGTGTTAACGTCAAGTTTAGAGGGCGACTCCAAGCGCAGATTACGTGATCAGTCGCATGTTTAGTACATCCAACGTAAAATGCGATCTGCGGTGGGGCTGCACTCATTTTTACATTGCGCTTGCTAACGTACATACATGAGGCCCTAAGAGGGGTAGAGGTTATTGCAGTTTGGGTTATAACCCAAAGCCACTGTGTTGTTGTTGCCACGCTGACTTGAACCATATTCCAGGCAGAAGGAGAGTCCCTTTAATTGATAAATATGATGAATTTAGCTGTGTCAAATGCGTGATGAGCACTGATTAATAGCTCCGCTCAAAACCCATTTCATACTTGAACTCCTCTTTTTCTGCCCCTTTACGAGGGTTTCTTTCCCATCCAATCCATTTTCCATGCTGCCTTCTTCTCATCTAGGTTAGTTAATTTAGTGTGACTTAAGACACTTTTTGATGCAAATTAAACTGGATTTAACCATAGACTTGTTGCTCTGTTAACACTTGATGTTAACCTCCCCTCCCTTTCCCCCCGGGATGGAATCTAACCCAGAAGGTGTGGGTGGGCTGAGAGTTACCTACAGTATTGAGCTTTGAATCATCACAAAATAATTTTTTTCTTTTGTGTTTGTGACAGCCTCGTTCTACTAGACTAGCCTTTCTTTCGGTAGTTCTGTAGTTTTCCTGAGAGAGCAGGACAAAAAAAGGAATGTTAAATTAAAAAAAGTTTGAACCATGGGCAGTCTTTTAACATTATTGTTATGGAGGTGTGTGTAAAGCAATCTTTCCATATCGCCTATGGCAGCTGCTGCAGCACTACATATATACTGTAGTCAGTGTGTGAGACTTGAGGGGAACAGGGTGGGCCCATAGGAAATACAAGGTGTTATCGCTACTACTGGGAAGATGCAGTAATACATTTGCTGATCATTATCTCGGATCAACGGGTTTCATCTCCGGCTGATGAGCTCGTCATAGAGGCGGACACCAGTGCACTTGAGCCATACTTGTATTGACTCCCATGGGATTGGTTATAAATGTCTGGAGTCCATAATCTGCAGCAGCAAGACGTTTGGAGGAAAGTTCACTGTTGACGGGAACCTCATCAGCGGCGGTGGAATATAGGCTTATTTCCCTCCTAGGCCTTGCCTTGCCTCTTTATTGTCAAATATGGCATCACGCTATAGGTCCAAGCTACCCTCTGATTGGACGAGACATAACATGCACTTGTGACCTGTAATTTCCATCCACTCCATAAAATAGCTCCTCGTCCCTAATTGTTTTCAATCTCCCTCTTGTCGATTGAGCTCTTCAGAGAAATTGTGATTGGCTGTGCCTGAACGTAATTGCAAGCTACATTTTATGTTGAAATATGTACCACCATGGAATATCAACTGTTTGTTAAAATGACTATGGAGGGAACAAGTTGGTTTATCAGCACAATGCAAAGTTTGTGGGCTGTGTCTTAATGTGTGTTGTGCATTTACAGTATATTAGAGGAAGGAATCTCCAGGTTGGACTTAATGTACATAACATTAAAATACTTTACAGGCCATTCTGCAATACTGTGAAGCTGCTGTTTTAGTGATTGTGTGTTTGTTTGTTTGTGTGTGTGTGTGCATGTGTGTGCGTGCGTGTGTGCGTGCGCGTGTGCGTGTGTGTGTGTGTGTGTGTACATGACAGCTCATACGGTGTGATTGCCTGAAGAAGCAAGAAGCTGACAGCTTGGACTCTGCCCCCTTTTCACCTTCAAGCCCACGAGAGAAATGGCTCCGCAGAAGGACTCACGTCAAGCTGAGGGTGAGAAGGGAGAAAGGCGGTATTACCATTGATTTGTAGTACTGGTAGTCGTACTAAATAGTGAAGATGATAAATAGGCCTACTCACACATACTATAGGCTACATATAAAATACCATAACAGGTTCTAAATATGCAGCTACATATCATTGAGCAACACTTGCCACGCCCATTGAACGAAGCAAAACGTCTACCTGCTACCATGCTACCTTCCTACTGTATAATAGCTCAGTCCACTGAGCCAAACATTTATAGAAATTATCACAATAAATAACAGGCAGGGTTTGAAACAAAAAAATATGTATTACAAGGGCAACGCTTATCATGATGAGCTAACTAGATGTACTGTTAACAGCTACGACACTCTTACTCTTCTGAAAATAATGTTTTTCAAACCTGCCTGTGAGAAGGAGTGTGATTGTTTACCTACATGTGCTGCCATCTAATGTTCAAACAAGGGATATTGCCTGCTAAGTCGAGCAACTTTAATAGTTGAAATGCTAAATAGTTTTAGTCACATTTAAGCATTTTTCATACTAAATAGTTTTAGTCTAGTTATATTCAACTTTTAGTCTAAATGTTTTCTCTCTTTAAACTAATGCAATTAGTCTAATACCGTAGCTTGATGCAGATTGATAGCATAGTCTACAGTCAAGTCATCCTGAACATTTATTTCACAATACCACAATTTCTAGCACAATTTGTTAGTTAAGTTATTTTGTCCTTTCAAATTATACTCCTTCATTTGAGCCTTGTGGCACAATATGACAAGTTATTTTTACCTGTCTAATTATCCTCTAATCTATTTTCTAATTTCAACCTGGTAGGCAACTATGGTAAAGTAATCTGGATTAGTGCTATAGGATGTTTGTTTACATTTTATGACTGATTTATGGATTCGGTGTTCTGTCAATCTGTTCTACCTTGTCAGATTGTCCTACTGTAGCACAAAAGTATAGTTATGTCTGTCAACCTGTCACTGCAGTCATGTGAAAGCATTCGTGACAAGATGGTGACAAGACATTGTGCACTTATGTGTGCAGTTACAGTAAATCATAAGGTCTTGCCAGCTGGCTATAACATTGTGCTGCACACGTGTTCAGTTACAGTATATAATATGCAGTCAGTTTATACCAGTTATAACATTTTTGTTTTAGTCTGACATAGTATTTTCATCATGGTTAATACAATTATCACTGATAGGGGTGAGGCATGTCTCTTCGTAATTACTATACATGGTTCTAGGATGAATAAATAATACATTACGTTTATTTTCTGCTAATCATTTAGAATGGGCCGTTTTGACCCAAATAGCACATAAGACTTTCCAGGGCCATGCTGTCACAATAAAATGATATTTCTAAATGATATTTCTGTTCACTCTCATGTGGGCTTTCAAACGTGTATGTTTTTCAAATAGAAAAACACACACACAAACACACACACACACACACACACACACACACTTGATAATTGTATATTCCATTTCTTTCACAGTGGCCACTTGCGCAGTGGCCTTGCTTTTCACCAGCCATAAAAATACCATAATCACTAACTGTGATTGCGTTGCGTAATGCTTTACCATTGTAGTGTGTGGATTGTATTTCTAAATATACACCCACCCTTCCACCTTGTGCCTGTTGGTGCAAACAGAACCACACTAATACCTCTTCTTTCTGAGCCCTGCCAACTGAAACCATCAAGGCACAAGTCCATTCACCTTGCACACCTTTCCTCCCACGCGTTCTGTGATTATTCATGGCATCGTACCTTTCATTAAGATAAAGACAGCGGTGTGCACTCAGAGTTCAATATTAAAGTACAAGTTAAGGGGCATAGGCTTGGAGTGTTGTATTCCCGTTGACTAGATGAGAAGTTGGCTCCCACATGTGCTTGAAGAGCAACAGTTCTAATGGGAAGCCATGACCTCAATGGGGTGTGTAGATTACAGTTTTTCTGTCACTTTGGAACATTTCTCAGATCAGATTTGACATTTCCAAGCAACTTGTTCAACCTCCACATCAAGTCACTTGTGCGCAACATAAAAGCAATTTATCTCTTGACTTTTACCTGTGAAAGGGAATATGTGATAGTTCAGTTCTCTAAACTATCTCAGAGGTACATCTCATGAACCATCAATTTGGACGCATATAGAGCTATATATATATATATATATATATATATATATATATAGCATAATGCATCATGTAGGAATGATTCATTGTTTACATGTCTAAGTTTGTATTGCTTCCTTTATGCTATGCATTGCTGTAAAACTGTGAAAACGGAGAGTGCAAACATAACAGTATACGGAAAACCGTAAATGTGAATTTTGACCAACATACATGTTTGACTGTGTTCTGTTGAAACATATAAAAAGCCTTGGCAATTTTCAGGAAATACCAAGCACACTTTTGAGAACATGGCTAACAATTTGAATAGCTTGTTGGTAATCAATGACACAATCAAGTCATTCTGATGCACACATTTTCATTGACATGCACTTTACTTTTGGGAGATAGACTTTCTATGGGCTTTTGGGGGTAATCAATCAATTTTGTGATGCTGTTTGTATGAATTGTTTTGAGAAATTAACAAACTGGTTTGCAAATGTTAAGAATGAGTTGTAGAATGTTCCCAAGCACCTGAGGAGTACTGTAATGGGTTCCTGCTGCTATGTGCTGATTGGAGCTGGGGCTCGACAGTGACACTATTAATTACAGAGGCAGGCATCTTCTCTGGTCTGGAAACTGTGGTGGAGTGGGACCACCGCTGTGCTTTTTGGCTTCTCGTCTACCCCCGCTCTCATCCAGGCAGGGGTCTGACACTCGTTTCTGACACCTTGTGTGTATGTATGTGCTTCATGGTGTGAATAGTGTGTCTTTATGTGTGTTTACACTGCGAGTGTGTGTGGCCCTGTGGGCAGGTGTCTTTGTCTGTGTGTGTGTGTGTGTGTGTGTGTGTGTGTGAGGATGGGGGGGCCATTAAAGTAGTCTATGTGGGTTGAGAGAGTATGTACGTGTGTGTGTGTTTGTTCTGTGGATAACACTGATATATTGTACCATAGTGGATGCGCTACAGTGCTTCACATACATTTGCACAGAGATTATTACAGTGTTGTGTGTGTTTGTGTGTGTGTGCGCGCGTGTGTGTGCGCTGACTAATTATTAATTGTTGACAAACTAAATCAATATGTAAATAGATGAACAGTTGGAGATGTTTACAGTAACTGGTTCATTAGTTTACAAATCTTTTAAATGTGTTTCATTAGCAATATATAATGGTGAACATCAGTTAAGGCATGTTCATGTACTAGGTAAGATAAATGTTAAAAAGAATGGCATGAATCATATGGTTCTGATTCTGAATAAATTAGCGTGTTTAGGGTTAGCTGTTTAGATTAACGGTTTGTTCCTCGCTACTTAAAAGCAGGGTTTGGCATTCTCGAGAACGCTTGCTAACCTCAAGCTCAAATCAAACAAAAACCTTCTGTGGCCCTCCATGACGTCGCTCCACACATCAAGCGTAGAACTATGGCTTTGTTTATGTGAGCATGCAGTGTTTGCCATTTTGTTTATGTTCCTATTTATGGAGCCAGGGCTGTGTAGAAGTATCAGATTATGTTTTCAACATGCACAACGATTAGATAGCAAAATGTGAGGAGATATTTGGTGAATTTGACAAAAGTGTATTAGCTTACAATTAGCTTGCAATATCTGACTATACCTTTAATTGAAGCACCTTGTATATTGCTTGTGTAGGCTACAGTAGGCTACACAGTCGTTTCCCTATCCCCTCCTCTGTTTTTACAAGTTTACATAACAAGAAGGCATGAATGAAACAAAAAAATGTTTTATTCATAAAAAATGTAAAACAATGACAAAATTAACTTGGATGAATATATCAGCGCTGTCTCATCGAAGACGTCCCATGACAGTATAGCAGGTTCAGCAAGGAAAAATGTTATGAGGAAGCATTTCTTTCTGCTAAAGCATTTGGGAGTGTTGAATATTCTCTCCGTTTGTTGAACACAGATGCTTAATAGAGATTTGACACCCTCTTTTGGTATGTTCTTGCAGTGCACTGCTAGGCATGAAAATGTGGAGCTGTGTTGTATGACTATGATCTACAACTCTACTGAAAACAGTGAGAAAGCGAGAAATAGACCTGCCATGGCCTCTGCGACATACCGTTACTCCACGCTCTCTTAATGAAAGCGAAGCGATGCATTGTAGGAGACATTCAATTTATCGTGTATCTCCTTGAGCCTCGCCGCTTTGCTGATATTCAGGCCTGTCTCCTCTCTCTCTCTCTCTCTCTCTCTCTCTCTCTCTCTCTCTCTCTCTCTGTCAGAATGTGACTGCCAACCACCGGGTGAACGACATCATCGCTACGGAGGAGGGACCCCAGACTCTGGTGGGCCGCTTCATGTATGGCCCCTTGGACATGGTCACCCTGACTGGGGAGAAGGTATCAGCCCTGCTTATGGACCCTTTTTGTAGACGTCTGTAAAAGGTTAAGTTAGTCATTCTCGAGAACGCTTGTTAACTTTGAACTCAATAATCAAAAATCAATACAAAACACCTCTCTCTTTAATTCCATAGGAGACCCACAGCCCTGCATGTTTTAGATGGCTCCCCCGCTCCAACACACCTGACTCACATGAATGGGTCGTTATCAGGCTTCTAATCAGGCTTCACACCTGATTCATGTGAATCAGGTGTGTTGGAGCAGGGAGACATTTTAAACATGCACCAGGACCAAGGACCAGGGTTGAATAGCCCTGCCATAGTGTTCTCCCTCACAAGCTCCGCCCCACACATTGGACACACATTGAGAAGCCTAGGGCATTGTTGTTGTGTGCGGTCACTTTGTTTATGTTCCTATTTACTGAGCCAGGGCTGTGTAGTACAAGGAGATATTTATTGAATTTGCTTACAATCACTTTAAGGCAAATTGCAGCTAAGTGAATAATGTTTAGGATTTAAGTGCATATGGGTGATATCATTGACAATGAATCAACAATTTGGTCAGTGCTTGCTAATCAGCATGCCTAAATCAATCCTATCCATTATACATTGATTAGCTGGAGATTAGCTTGCCACTGCTATGACCCTGCGTTTCTCTTTGCCTCTGCGTCATTTCAGCTGCATTATCAGTGAGAAGCAATAACCGCTGTTATCCTTTGACCTTTCCTGACCTTTGCCCTGTCTCTCAGGTGGACATCCTGCTAATGACCCAGCCCCAGTCTGGTCGCTGGGTGCACTTTGACACCGAGGTGACGAACAGTAACGGCAGAGTTGCCTACACTATTCCCAAGAGTAAGAAGCTGTCCCTGGGAGTCTACCCTGTTCAAATGGTGGTCAAGTAAGCGCCCACCTTACTACCTAATAGGCAGCAGTCATTTAAAGTGTAACTTCACCCCAGCCTCTAGTCTTGAGCCTCGGCTAAAAAGTAATCAAGGAGCTGTGGAAGGGGATGGGGAGGGGCTGAGAGGTGAGGGGGAACCTTTAACATTAACATTTGAATTTGATGATGCACGAGTGTCTAAAAATACACTCGTAAGCCAGCAAGGGCCTTGGGCAATATAAAAATGTAACTGCACCCCAGCTCTGAGCCTGACTCCACCCACTACAACTTAAAAAAATGCATCAAGGAGCTGAGTGAGGGGAGGGGAGGGGCTGAGAGGAAGGCTCCGTTAATAGTAACATAAACAAAGTGGCAACCACCCTCAACAAAGCCGTAGTACCACCCTTTGCTTCACAATGTGTTTCAAAACGTGAGGCGGCGCCGCTGAGGTATATTGCTTTGATTTGAAAATGACTAACCCTGCATGCCCTTAAGCCCCATGGCTCTGTTCTCCCCTACAGGTAGTGCTGACAGACCCCCTCTAGCCAGAGCAATATCATCTGCAGCAGTATAATCGGTTGCTTGCAGCACCAGCATGTTTGGTGATGTCATTGTTCACCTGCGTCTCACTCCTCTGCCTCCAGGGGCGACCAGACAAGTGCGGAGGCCTATCTGACGGTGTTGCCGCGCGGGATGGAGTGTGTGGTGTTCAGCATCGACGGCTCCTTCGCCGCCAGCGTCTCCATCATGGGCAGTGACCCCAAGGTCAGGCCTGGCGCCGTGGACGTCGTCAGGTAACCGGGTTGTGTTCGTACTCGCGTGTGGTTCATTGGGTCGGCATAAAATGCCGTGATTAAGCGTGTGTGTGTGTGTGTTGACAGGCACTGGCAGGACCTGGGCTTTCTGATTATCTACATCACGGGAAGGCCAGACATGCAGAAACAGAGGGTTGTCTCCTGGCTGTCCCAACACAACTTCCCCCATGGCATGATCTTCTTCTCTGAAGGACTGGTCCACGACCCCTTACGCCAGAAGACCATCTTCCTCAGAAACCTTGTGCAAGAGGTGTGTATGTATGGCACTGTACTTGAATACATCTAATCATTGAAAATAGTGTGTGTCTGTGTGTGATGTAAATTATGCACACACAAGCATTGTGACATTGAATGGGTTGTGTATTGCATAGCTGCAGCCTTGGGTTGAGTTCCATCAACAGGCAGGTCCACGTCCTGTTTCCTCTCTTGACAGTGTCACATAAAGATCAACTCTGCATATGGCTCCATGAAGGACATCTCTGTGTACAACATGCTGGGCCTCAGCCCCTCCCAGATTTACATTGTGGGCAGGCCTTCCAAGAAGTACCAGAATCAATGCCAGGTACCTCTACCCTCTTCTCTGTTTCATTTCATTTCATCTGTTGCTGTCAAATGCTTTTCTCAGCAGGTTCCTTCTGTCTAATCTGTTTGTCGTCTGAGGGCTGTATATCGAAGAGTGTCTGGAATATTTAAGTTTGTCCTTATTTTCCACTTTGACACTTTTGACATCACATTAGCTTTTCACATTAGCCCCAGTATTCATCAGGTTAGCTTAATAAATATATGCAGACATTTTAATGGAAGGAAATGGGTCCAGATTAAATACAGCTTTAATAAGCACTTGAAGAGCAAATGTTCTTTTTTAAGACACTTCAAAGTAACAACAATAGCAAATTATGCAACATTATGCCCAAAACACTGTAGAACAGAACAATGAAAACGTGAAAAAGTGGCTTAAAATTGTCATAATAGAGCAACAAAAGCATCAGTTAAGTGGAATATGAGGGTAAACAAAGACTTCTGAACAATCCCTTTATTGAATCAAGCGTAGCGTTAGTTCAGGCATGCTAAGCTGTCACTCATCTGTCAATCAGCATACACACCGTAACCCAGCGGACTCACCTACTCACACCTACTCGCTGGCTCTTCAATGAAGGAGGCTTCAAGAGTGGCCTGACTGTAATATTAATATATCATATTAATACATAAGTGAAATGTGTATTATTACAATGTCTTTGTAGTTCCTGAGTGAGGGCTATGCAGCCCACCTCTCCACCCTGCAGTTCGGCCACAGGGCCCGAGCTAAGAAGACGTCGTCGGTCCGCATGGTCCTCAGGAAGGGCTCCTTCGGCCTCTCCGCTAAGCCGGACTTCCTGTGCAAGCGCACCCACCTGCGCAGGACCATGTCGGTGCAGCAGCCCGACCCGCCCTGCGCCGCCAACCCCAAGCCGGAGCGCGCCCAGAGCCAGCCCGAGTCCGACAAGGACCCCGGGGTTGTGGGGGGCGTCAGGCAGGGGGGGGCGTGGGGGCGGGCATCCATGCACCGCGGAGACACCACTCCCTGACGTTGTGCGGGAATGAATGGAGGAGTGGGGGGGAAGAATGAGACCCTCTCATTGTCCGGGGTCAAGGTGAGTGCTCCCACTTTCCTCTACTGTAGACCTAAAGCCCAACATCCACTGAAGACGTCGGTGCACGTCAAGAGACGCCAGTGTTTTTATATGTAGTTTTTACATTTCAAACGTTAGTCAAAGTGCATTCCTTTCTGCGCTGCCGAACGCTGCCACTAGAGGGCATTGGCTTTACCCTGTGACGCATGACAAATGAGGGAGACAATGAGACCTGCTGCCATTCATTTTTACTGAGAGTTGGCGATTTACATTTAAGAGACAGCTGTTCATCAACTAGTCAGCTGTTAGTTAACTAGTCAGCTGTAAGTAAACTAGTCAGCTGTTTGTCAACTAGTCAGCATTAAGTTAACAAGTCAGCCGTAAGTCAACTAGTCAGCAGTAAGTCAACTAGTCAGCTGTAAGTCAACTTGGTGGAGCAAAAATAGACAATTTTATTCAAATGCTGAGCGATGTGACACGGCAATTACCAATGGGAGTGAAGGCAGCGTAACCTATGGGCATAACACAAGTTGCTGATTCATACTGTAGCCCTCTTATCCCTTATATATTAGAGGAGGGCCCTGAGGTCTTATTAACTGTATCTTACGTCAATATTATTTCCCTGTTAGAAATCTTAAGATAATCAACTAATATCAATGGTATTAATATCTTATGCTATAGTGTATTTATTTTTACTTAATATCTATCTATTCATAATACTATACACTGAATGTAATCGTATGTATTTATATATAAACCCAATAAGAAACCCAAATTAATTCCAATCACAACTAGGTAGGTTTAAAATATAACAAAATGCATTATTATTTCAAACTCAAATCACAAATACTGTAGATCAAATAAAATACAAATCAATGTACCTACCTGTTGGCTCTATTCCTTATTCAGTATAACTTCCCACACACACACACGCGCCGGCAAACCTAATGTTAAACCAAACAGTAAAACCCCGTTGCAGGCCTGTGTCAATGCTTGGGTGCGGTGGGACCTAAAACGAATAATAATAAAATATGGTACCTTATGATGTGAATCTGTGTCTTATTCCATTGGTCTTAGCAGAGGAACAGGATGGCGTTGTCCATGTGCGTGGGCGTCGATGTGGAGTCTTTCATCCAGTTAGAAGCGATGTCTGGCAGCTCCTATAGTATGGCGTCCACTTTATAAACTATACATTACACTTCGACATAAATCTCAAACTCAGCGGAAGAGACTATTTCCCCGCGCTACCTTCGTCATGCACACTTCCTGCTTACTTGCGTCAACCAATCAGAAACAATCATTCAGATATATCATTCCTCCTAGCTACTTAAAGTAACTAGTTAATTAAATCTTTCTAATTTATCCACAGCATCTTTTTAAAACATATTTATTACAATCAGGTATTTTAATATTAGATTATTTATAGCTATATTCTCACCACTATATACAGTATTTGCCTCTGGGTTACAATAGTATGATCCAATCAGTGTGTTTTGTCATCTGTGTGAACACAGGGTAGCTCTACTCATTAACTCAAGCTGTTTGCTATACAGTACAGTACAAATATTTTAAAGCTCATCTGCAGCCAAAATCAGCATTTTGGGGATTTTGCACAATAGCCTAACACGTTATTCACTGTGAAGTGTTAAAAAAAAAACTGTTCAACAAGAGACACTATGCTGGGGGGGTTTCATAGACCACACTCACAGCTAATAAAGAATTCCCAAATGAATACAACATGACACGCCCAATGATGCCTACTGAAACCAACAGTGAGAGCTTTATGCTAGTTAGAAACAATGATTTAAAACATTCATTGACATATTTCGAAGGAAGAAAACAACGTTTTAGAGATCAGGAATACTTTGAAAACGGCAATACGATGACTGCGATGCTCCTTAAAGCCATATTGTTAAGTTATTCTATTAAAGTTACGCTCAATGTTTGTGTAATAGCACCCCCAGAAGCCTACATTTCCGCCCCAGCTTTATAATGTGGAATTCATAACGCAACTGTCCATAAAGGTTGGCTGTAGAGGGGGAGTAGAGAACAGTGAGTGCTTTTACAGCTGCAGGGGAGGTGAGTGCGAGCACTGTAGTGGGTTGTGCCTTGTTAAGGTAATCTTTCCACAAAACACTTTTAAAGTATCAAGAGCTATTGACTGACACATTTTAGTGTTGCACTTCATTTTTAGTACTGCGTAACAGAATAAACCGATGTCCCGCATAGCAAACGATGCACTTTAGCCACAACAAGACCTTTAAGGCTGTGTTTTGTTGTCTGCCACTTAAGAAAATGCTGCACTCAAGTGTATTGACAATTTGTGACAGGAATAAATTATTATTTTTTTGAATAATTCAGGGCGTCGCTGTTTGACATCACCAACTTGCCTGGTAATCCTTTGAGAGCCAGAGGCTTCACAAAGGATCAAGTCAACTCAAGAACAGATTGATTAGCTTGCTACTGCTGTGCTCCAATGCAGCGCATGCAAGTTTCCTCCTGATATGATTGCGTTATGTGGCGTGACTGATGCATTTAAATTCATATATTAGTTGTCGTGGCTTTTGTGACAGAAGAATTAATATTTTCTTGAATAAAGAACTGTAGCAAAAGAAGGGTGAGAGAAGGACAGACTGAGGGAGTAAAATAGGGGGGAGTAAAATAGTGGCACAAGTGAGAGATGCTATTATTAGCAACAACACGAATAGGGCATAAAATTTATTTGCCCATGATTGTAATTATGCAAGGCTAGATGAGCTACAACCGTAATGTCCTCCCATGCCTGTAAATCCACTCATTTATTGATTCAGAAACATTGTACATATAATTAACATGATATGAGCCTTGTCTCGGAGGTGCCTTGGTGTGAATAAATAAGCCAGAGTGTGCAAATAGCAATCAACGTGTTTACCTTGCCTCGGCATTCAATGTGGAACACTTTACCAAGTTGCCTCTTTTATTTGACAGTGTTGTTGTCTGCCTGCGTGTATGTTGGAACCTCTGCTGGCGTCCCAACCCGACGGTGAATTACCTCCTGCTTGGCCCTCTGCACACCTTTCCTTGTGGAGCTCCCCGCGGATTACGTCTCTTCGTCTTTGTGCCTGAAATTGTAGTGAATTTTCCCCGGTGTTGTCTGTCACGCCTGAAATAGCGTCTTCTGTGGCAGCTGTGAAGGGCCCTATGCGACAGGATAAGCTTAGATCAGATATGTACCGGTACGTACATACATACAGTACGCACCGATATATAGCCACGCCCCTTTTTTTGTGAGTTGTGACTAGACATTTTGACATGTAGCATGGAGAAATGTCCTAGTCTGAGCAACACAGCGCCTGACTCCTCACTACAAGGCCCGGGGACGATGTTTGTGCATCTCCATCCATGTACTGTACATAACACAGAGCTCCCCCTCCCCTACTATAAGTCAGTCAGACAGAACATGGCTTCCGACAGCCCTGTCTGGAGCCATGTGCGTTGCGTGGCCACTGAACCGGCATGGCATGGCATGAGCAGCTCAGCCTGTAGGTAGTACTTGTAAAGTACACCAGTGATTCTATAGAGTGGGTCTCAGTCCAAGAATGAAGACGTGTACATGGGGATGTTTGTTTGTTTATTTTTATTTTCTTTCTCCCACAGCAAATTGTGCACAGTTGTACATATAATTATAAGTACATATAACAGTTGTACATATAAAGGCTCAGCCAAGGAGAAGTCATTGTTGAGGTGATGTGAGTTGGCAAAAATATATGGGTTGAAAGAAAGTAACTGAAGCTGCCTATATGGATCTATAAAGAACAAAGAAAGCCTTAATGTTGTTAAGGGTAAATCCATAGTTTAGTCATCACCAATACAGAGTAGTAACTCCAGTCTTTTTATCCAAAGCAATTTTTACATGGAGCATGTAGTTGATTAGGCATCTTGCTCAAGGAAGCTCATAGGTGGGTCAATTCCATTGTTTGAACCCACAACCTTCCAGCTGGGGGTCCAACACAGACCACTAGACCCTTCCATCCCCCATACAGTATATATAGTGTGTTTGACCACACAACAGTTGAAATGTCATCTGAGTGCTCTTGCCTCCATGTATTACATAACTGGTGGAGCAGGTATTTGTTATAAAATCTCAATGCTGTCTTATGTACATGGGCTTTATTTGGGTCACGTTATTACTATGTTTAAACAAGCAAGTCAAACATATTTTTCTATGAGGAAATAATAAAATACAAATATTTTAATGGATGTATTTGAACTTTGTTTTTTGACTTGTTTAAAAGTTAATTTTGCCTTAAATTGTATTTGATGTTGAGTTGAGATATAAAATGACTATTGATTTGCTTGACCAAAGTATAGCCTACAGTTTAATCTTTGTGACAAAAGTGTATTTTATTTAATTGATATATTTTGTCTTTACAAATGTGTGTGCGTGTGTGATATGACCATGTGTATTATTTGAAGTTGTACGTATTGTAAATATCAGAAGAAATTAGAATGATTACACTAAAGTATCTGTATTGTATTGAGAAACATGTTTAGGCTATAGTTAGCTTAGTGTTAACATGCCTGCATGTTTTAACTGACCTGTTCAAATGCAAAGTGTATTTTTATAGGTTGTGATTAAAGCTCTGTTTACTGTAAGAGGAGTGATGTAGAACTTTAGTAAAAACCCTCCACTGTATAGATGTCCTACCTCAGTAAAACTCCACGTGCTGACGTTTGGAATTAGATATTACAGTTGGTCACTGTTGCATACTGTGTGAATGTATCAGTAGTAACTAAAACAAGTGTTGGAGGAATTAGAGAGACAATGAAGGTGGGAAAAATAATTAGTTCACTATAGTAGTGTCTAGTACAGTACAACATTGTCCTAAATAGTATAGTACTATAGTATAGTATGTTACTGTCACTACAGTTGTTGTAAATGGTTATTCAAGTTAGCATTGAGTCCAGTTTATCGCCTTGACTTATTTCGACATGCACCACCTGCTCCACGATCTGTGTGTGCTGAACCATATTTTGATAGCTGATAACGATTTTGAAGTTTACCAGTGACAAACCTAACCAGTCACTTAGTTCTATTCAATGGGCTCACAGTATAACGAGACACAAACGAAGCCTTGAAAACGCCCAGTACAAGTGCATTATGCACATGTATACAATGCTTTTGTATACAGTAGTACAGTGGCCGACAGGTGCAAACACAATACAAAGTAAGAAAACGACTTCAAATACAAAAAACACAAACAAGTTACGAAAACATCCAAACGGAAACGCGCAGTCAGGAACACGCAGCAAACACAAAAACAACCAAGTCAGGAACGCGGTACTTTCTGACTTGAAGCGGGCCTGGGCGCAGCCGCGGCTGGGGGAGCACCCGTCGTCAGCGTCCTCCTTTTTTCCTCCGTCGGAAGGGTCCCTCGGGGTGCCAGTGCGCTGGCGTCCTCCGGTTGGCCCGGAGGACGTATATATATAAAGTAGGCAGAAGCTGTACAGTCAATTTGTTTTCATCCAACAGCCAGTCTTAGATGGTATGCATATTATGGTGGAAGAGCTCCTTCAATGGCCTGGGGGATCTCAGCGGGGGAAGGAGGGACGAGCTCCACCCGAGCGTAGCGCTTTGAACACCCTTAGCGAAGCTCCGGGGTCCCGCGCGGACCACCGCTTTGGCTTCTGTCGACCGCTAAGCTCTCAACAAGCGGTTCCCCTTTGCGCGCGAGCGTTTGCCTCCGAGGATTGACTGAGGGGCGTTCGACGTGGGTCCTCACCGAGAGTGGCCGACAGAGCCGGTAGATGCGCGACGGCCCTGGGCTTTTGCACACTGAACCTTAAGCCATAAGCGCAGGTTGCGGAGCCTCATCCTGGCTCCGTTGGTGCGCGCCTTCAGGTGCCCGCGTACCTTCCGCTTCTCCCACGAAGTTGCGGCGGGGGCTCAAAGCCTCCACGGTCCCTCAGGCGCCATCGCCGGAGGGCCTGGAGCGCCCGGAGGTCGAAGCCCCGGCTTTCATGCCCGTAAAAGCCAACCCACATATATAAACTCAATTCCTAAGTCTGTGAACTGATCACTTGGTTGGTGTTTTTGTATTTGCTGCGCGTTCCTGACTTGGTTGTGTTTTTGTATTTTCTGCGTGTTCCTGACTTGGTTGTGTTTTTGTATTTGCTGCGCGTTTCCATTTGGATGTAGTTGTTTTTGTAACTTGTTTGTGTTTTTTGTATTTTAAGTAGTTTTCTTACTTTGTATCGTGTTTGCACCTGTCGGCCACCGTACAGTAGCGGTTTAAAAACACATTCACACCAAAAAGTTCACTGCTGTAACTCCCAAAATACTGTACAATATAAAAACCATAAACTGCATTGGTAATGCATGCATATTTTTATTAAAGATAATAAAAGCATGAAAGCATTTTTTCAACCAGTATTCTTAAGTTTCCTGTTGTTAAAAAGGAGATTTTTTATCGTTCC
Source organism: Amblyopsis rosae (assembly GCA_025399935.1). NCBI lineage: Eukaryota > Metazoa > Chordata > Actinopteri > Percopsiformes > Amblyopsidae > Amblyopsis > Amblyopsis rosae. Next base: position 3,010 of record JAODTR010032144.1, on the reverse strand, counting down.
TGAAGGCTTAATTTGTTGCTCGTTCAACTGCATTATACGCTCACTGAGAGCTGATCAACTTTAGCAGTTGTACTAAAGCTTAAGTGCCTATTCATTTTACACAAATTGAAAAATACAGACCTAATCCTTTCAATTAAGACTCATCAGTTGTGTTATAGCATCCAGGACACCAGATTCCAGCCCCAGCTCACTGCTGTTGTTCTAAACACTTTACAAGATGCAGGGAGAAGGGTAGAGAATGGGTAAGCCTAAGTGAGCTGTGAGAAGAGGAGTAGAGAGGAGCGACAGGCATCTCTAGAAATCTGACATGCAGTCAGATTTTTTAAGGAAAACTACTTGTTTTTGTAATACCAGTTTCAACCACAAGGATAATTACAGTCATAATTGGCCACTATTACCAGATGTAATGGTGGCCAGCCGGTAGGGCTGTGCAGACACCTCAAGAACATTCTAGTGACAGATGCTAGAGCCCTTGGGCTTTGATTTCCCATACTAAGGCGTTACTTCTCTAATCTGTGGGAGCGGGGTTCCCGTCCCATGGGATGGACTCTGTCACACAAACATGAGTGTCCCTGATCTATAGCCCTATAGTTATACTGAAAATGTGTGTGTGAGATATAAAGTTTTACTGATTACTAGCTTTCCCTGTTCTGTTATTTTATTACATTGATTACATTAATTACATTGCGGTTTGGTAAGCTTCGTATTAAGGTCTAATACATACATGATCATTTTCTATAAGCAATGCCTACTGTATAACAGAAGAACATCGTGATTTATTTTGTTGGCTGTATGATAAATGCCACTATCACTATACATTTTGTTCAGTTCAGATACATTATTGTTGGTACAGATAAGCACTGAAATTGTAACATTTCCCATTATGTGTTCAATAATAAACAACAATCTGTATGATCTACTGTACAGTATATCGGTGTATTGTATCGATGTGTGTGAATGAATGTGAAGCTACTGTATACTTTACAGCGCTTCGAGTGGCCGAAGGTTTGGAAAAGTGCAATTTAAATGCAATTTTCCATATGGATATATTTCTCTTTATCTTGCAATTACAGTGTTCTGACATGGTTAATTAATGATTGCTGGTGTCGTGATCTAAGTCGGCCAGCATGAAAAGAGGACTCCCACACTTAGGCTTGAAATAATAGAAGTTAGAATTTGAGATTTAGAAAAAAGTTAGAATTCGTCATGGCCATGGGTTGAATTTACACACAAAAATGCGGAAAATCAACACACTCGCTTATATAGCCGTGCAGTAAACTCCCATTGGCTCCCCCATAAGCGTGTCCACGCCCCTGAGTGAGTCCAGGTGTAGTTTGCTCTTCCGGTGGGGAGAACACACGAGATTAACGCGTGTATTTCACGTGTTGTCTACGTGCATTCAACGTGCACTCTACATGTTGTCTACGTGTTGTTTGCATGTCTAAATTTAAATGTTGAATGCACGTAGACAACACGTTAACACGCGGTTCCGGGCGTCAATTGAGCCATTTCGCCAGTTGTCCACTTTTTACGCGTCTACATGTTGTTTACGTATTGTTTGCGTGTTATCTTGTTTATAATGTGCTTTACGTTTTCCAGTGGGTTGCTGGCATTTTTCACTTGTGTAAAAACGTTTTTAATGGTAGGCTAACTGGCTACTACTGGCTCCTATGTTGCAGTAGGTTACATTTTCCAATTAATTTTCTTCATTGACTTTTTAGAAAATATTTTATATAGAGTTTTAAGCCTGGAACCAAGCCAACCAGCTACAAAATTGTATAAAAGTTAAAATACTGGATGATTTCAACCTTGTTTTAAGATAAACATTATTTATTTGCAATGTCAGAGAGAGTTGGTACTACTTATAGATGTAGTAACTATTTATACACTTTGGTTCAAGAATTATAGAGAAAACTTAGATTTTACACATAAAATAAATTGTGACAAGGACATTCAGAAAAGAATTCAGCAAAGACTATCAGCAAAGCGTAAATTAAATGGACTCTATATTGCCTCCCATCTCCTACTGTTATACAAGAGCATTGTTCAACCCATCCTGCTGGATTGCTCCACCTGTTTCTTTAACATGCTTTCTGTTACAAACCAGGTTAAACTGACACGCATTACCAATACTGGCGCCAAAATAATAGGTTTTCCCACACCCAACCTCACAGAGCTAAATTGTAAGTACATAACACAGAACATGACATGTACTGTATATAAGCAGAGTAAAAGCAAGGTTACATCAAGATGGGGTGACATGTACAGTATATTATTAGGAATAAGTAAATAATTTCATAACATGCAAATGGAAAGTACAAATGTTAATTGTAGAAATCTTTAATAAAGATCTCTTAAAACTGATCACCTGGCTGTGAGCCAGTTATTGCTAAGACTTGTTGACTGACATAATGCAGGCTCTTGATGGACATTTGGATGTCTTTGTCCTGCTGGAGCTGATCTCTGATCCTCCCTGGTGCATGATTCAGGAGGTCCATGATCTCTGTCAGAACACTGCACAGTGGCTTCAGGAGGACACATGATTGAGAGGTCACTACCATGGCAACCTTAGATCTGCCAGCTAAGACACTAAGAAAGTGAACCGCTCTTTGTATCTTCTGCTGGATATTTGCTATGTACTCCCGCTTATTCTTTATCTCCCTAAGACTGACCTCAGTCTCCCGTATGTGGTTTTCACATTCATCAATCTTGGTTTTTATCTCAGTCTTCTCTTGTTGTTTTCCATTTAACTGGGCAGTGACGCTATTAACTAAGTTCTGACAGCGGTCCACTTCTTCTTGTGCTTTGTTGGCTTTACAATTAGCTTGATCCAGCTCTGCTTGTCCCAAACCAATCATCATTGGCCCTGTAGGAAAACATTCAGTGTATTCATATACAGTCATTGTCGCAGGAGATGTTTTTTAGGTAGGGGAGACGAAAGTGTGATGAAAAATGTCTCAAATTTTAAGCCTGTACAACTATGCTTTTAGTTATTAAAACCAAATAAAAT
>JAODTR010032124.1:0-21551 GCA_025399935.1 Amblyopsis rosae | reverse complement strand
AACGTCTCGGGATCCCCCAGTCAGAGCTTGCTGATGTTGCTCGGGAAAGGGAAGTTTGGGGTCCCTTGCTGAAGCTGGAATGTCGGAGCTGCACAGCGGCTGCCCACCGCTCCCTTGAGGGATGGGTTAAATGCAGAGAACACATTCCGCTACATGTATGTGACAATAAAAGCACATTTACTGTACCTTGTCATGCCGTATCTTGTTAACACCAGTACTGTATCTCCTAGCAGGGTGTCGTCAAAACTGATCAGTCAAGCTATGCCTGTTTAGATGGCGAACCCTTTAGTCAAAGTTTAAAGTCACAGACCAGAATGCCTTGTGGATAATTCTTATGAGCAGAGTGGACTGCACAGCGTGGTATGAGGTGAAGCATGATGACATATGAATGATATTACTGTTTAGATTGTATAATTTAATCACCACACTATTTTATGATCTCATGTTGAATATATATGTACTGTAGCAGTTTACTAAATCACTACAAGGCACTGTAAGTTGTATAACCAAAGTTTTGTTGCAATTCCCTAAACAAGATTTTAACAAAAGATGTTGCTCCAGATGGTAAAAATGTTTTTTAAAAGTTCTTTGCAGGGGCTTTAAATAAACCATAAGGAGAGGTATTGCAAGAAATTGCAGTGGACTTATGAGAAACCACAGCAACGGCACTCATTAGCAAAGCGTAAACTCGCCAACGATTGAAATATGGGCCTGAAATAAACTTTCGGTGTCTGTCTGCACCAATTTATTCCCCTCTAATCTCAGAAAATAAACTGCTGTTCTGACAGGAACAAAACAAGCCCATTGACAAGCTCTGAGCTGCAGACGCAGTTGAACGCATGCTTGCTTCATTGTATTCGTGTGTAGACCTCCTCAATTCCCTTGTCTGTGTGCGTCTGTCTGCTGTCTGGGGGGCAGTGGATCAGAAACCCCCCCATCCTGCCCATCCCCATACATGCAGTACACAGTTAGGGGGTCATTCTTGTGGAGCCACTCATAGCTGTCAGGAAACTGGGCCCTGCCAGATTTATCATATACTCACAGAGTTTTGTATTTCAGGCTTGCGAGGGCAAAAGTTGATGCTGACATCCTGAGTGACAAGCCGCTTTACCGTTCGGAAATTCCGACTGGACCGTTCCATATTCATGAACTGTTTTAAATTCTGGCACTGTACATAGGTTCCTACAAGATATTGAGGAGGACAGTCAGCGTATCCAATTCAAAACTCACAGAGCTGTCTTTTGCAGAACACTGCGAGTTATATTAGCAAAATGGAAAGTACACTGACATACATGGCTGTTAGCTTGTTTAAGGTACAATGGTCATTGCTATATTAACACCATAGTAGGATCAGCGTATGGTATTGCAGAGAGCCAACTTTCTGTGGGCCCGAGGAATACTATATAATGCCTTGGAATACGTCATCGTCACTCCACCGGGCTAGCCGTACTGCAGGTTCATTATGTCTCACGGCTTGATCAATTTCCAAAGTGAGGCCCTTTAGACTTTTGGCAATTTATTTCAGCTTTTCATTATCAGGGCAATCACATTCATCAAGCATTGGCCTTGTCAGAATTATATAGAAGGTACTCAATATGAATGTATTCAGTATGTTACAGGAAGGATTCTGCATCAAAAGCTATTTGGTTTTGACATTTTCTGACATCTTATGGCTCTTTTACATCAAGTGTGATTTTGCTGAGTGTATATGCAGAACAGTGACATTTAATTGGATATTCACTAAATGGCACCATATACAATGTTAACCAAAAATGTGGCATTTGTTTTATTCACTGATTTTCCATACATGGCTGGCAATAAAATTGGTTAGGCTAATCACAACAAACGTCATATAACATTGTGCAGCACTTTGTAAAAGTGGTCTTAAAGGCCAAAAAGTCAAAAGAATCAGGAAATCATATGTCTTTACTAGTGTTGGCCAGTAACTAGTTACTGTAATATTATAACTTTTTTCAATAACTAGTTTATTATTACTATTTACTATTTCAAATGGATGAAGTCATTTTCAGAAGGGGCGAGACAGGGTAGTGATTGAGAAAGTAATATTATAATGTAAATGTAATGTAAATAATTACTCTGAAGACCCAGTAATAAGTAAAGTAAATATTATTACTTTTTGAAGGAGTAATAAGTAAACAAACACAAATTGAAGCTTGAATCTGGCTGACAGTCGAAAACCTACATCACATCCTGTCTATATACAGTATACAGTATTTAGCAATAGAAGGATATTTAGTGTGTCAAATAATTTAAACAGCACACCATCAAAGCTTAAAGTTGGATATTCGCCCCAATCCATTATTTCTGCATGGCAGTGTATCGCCCCAAAGAGGGAAACTTCAAATAATGTATGATAGACATCCTTATTTGACGTTTTCTGAGCTAGAATGTGAATGTGGGGTCAGGCCGCTATCCAACTGAGATGTCTCAATGTTTGCCAAAACTACAATGTTTTGAATGCTGTCAAGAATGGAAGAGGCTTGCAACTCACAGCAGTTTTATGTAATCAAACAGAAACAGACTGGACTCTGGTAGCTATCACACTGCATGTGATGTGATACAGGGTGAAAACAGGAGCTGCATGATAATTAAGTCGGGTAGATGAATTGCACTATGATTGTTGACAACGGTAGCATCATGGCGTGATTGAGCCGTTAGCCTGAATGAATGATACAACTGTAGCCACAACGGTAGCCTATGCATTTAGCATTTATCAAAAGAGCTTTGAATGATATAAATGCATGACAATTATTATGAATCATTACAAAAGTATAAGTCACATTTTTGTACCTTTTTTTTTTTTTTTTTGGTGCCGTGAAATACATAAATGTTCAACTCCCCAAATCGTTTATCCTAATCATTTTACCAACAAACAAGGAAATAAGAGACAGCATTGATTTTGCACCTTCTCGACTAGATGCTGTGACATTTGAGTTGTGAATGTTTACCAGTTGGGCATGTCATTCTGTGTCCCCCTACAGCTATGGGAGCGATAATCAGAGCACAAACCTGTTGCTTGTATGCTTTATTGACTCGCCTGAGGGTCTTCAGCAGACTCTCATACTCTCCACAAGACTAATCACCAGTTTGCTAGCCCCCTTCGTAAGGTAACCATACAGTACAAACACACACACACACACACAAACCCCAGGAAACATAATAAACAAGCTCGGAGCACATGGTTCTTGAAAGACGAGTATGAGTCACCACCCCGGGCCAAATATGATGTGTGTGCAGGCACAAGTATTACATTATAGAAATCTACGGGTGTATGGGAGTGAGTGCCGGAGCACTGTGTAAACTTCAAGATTATATTTTGTGGGACAATGATGATTTAACGGGAGTGTCAGAGCATTTTCTCCTGGCACCTTTGACACAGCTCATTGGATGAATGAGGCCAGCCCGGGTTTCATCTCGGAAAATCATATCGCAGCTCATGACGCACATGGTTTTCCAAGAAATGTTCTAGCTAGAATTTGGCAATATTGGCACGTGTCTCTTCACTCTGTACTTGGGAAATATGATGGGACAAAAAACAGTTAAGTAAGGCCGTATAAATAAGCATATTGTTTATAAGAATGGATCCATCATTAATCCGAAATGTACTGCGGCATTGTTGTTGTGAGCGTTGTTTGCCACTTTGTTTATGTTCCTATTTAAGGATCCAGGAGTGTGCAGAAGTACCGGATTTTTCGTAACGCAAACAGAATGGTATATTAGCGAGACACGAGGATATATTTGGTGAATTTGACCAAAAGTGTATTAGTTGTACAATCAGCTTGCAATAGCAAGACTACACCTTTAATCTTTACTTTGCTGTTAATCTATTCCACAACTACAGTGTTTGAGGTGGTGGGATCAAAGCCTTTGGCACAGCTGTGTTTCAGGTGTTCAGTCGATGGCTGCTGTGGACCTGCACACCACAAAGAACATGTTTATATGGAATGTGGCTTTTTAACACTGGAGTTATAGCACCTGTGACCAGCTAGGTTTCTCATAGAGGTCTGCTGATGGCCATCGGATCGTTTAAAGCCCTGTTAAAGACCTTGTGGGTCCCACAGCTCTGGTATAATTGTTTGCCATTCCTCTGGGATGTGGACATAATTCCTCGTAGCTTTCATATTTGTTTCCAAGGCAATTATCCCAAGAAAACCACGAATAAAAGACGTGCGCTTTTTACATGCCATGTAACATCCAAGCAGTATCTGTAGTCTCTCTCTCTCTCTCTCTCTCTCTCTCTCTCTCTCTCATTTATACAAACTTGCCTAGATGTGGCTGTCTGATCACACTGATTGTAGACAGCCAGGGATAAACAGGTTAAAGCTCGGCTGGACTAAATCACTCCCGCTAACGTGTATGTGAGCTTGCATAATATCTTTCCCAGAGACCATTTACAATCTGACAAGCCATAATGAATGCCAGTAGACTTATTGCCCCGAAAGATAAACTTTAATCAAGCCCTTTTTGCCTTTTCTCTGTTTGAGCATGCCGTGGCATATCCTGTGCAGCATGCAGCGCAGTGTAGTCAAACAGCAAATGGGAGGTTATTTAAGATGTTTTATTCAAATGGGAAGACATCGGCTAATATAATCACCTAAGAGATTGTTAGCGGTGACCTTCCAATCAATCTTTGTTTGATTTATTTTAACTAGAGGGGCTGGTTCCATTAACTGAAGCACATATCCCAAACTTGCAGAATGTCTTGCCAACGATCCTCAATATATATTCATGCTCTACAGTTAAATGCGTTAACTTTACGGTGTAATTCCTACGAGCTCAATTCAATTCCAATAAGTAATGACAAGCTCTTGTTACTATGAGTGCATGAATATTCTCTTGGTGAATAGAAAATAATTTCTTAAACATTTTGGTTTATAGCCATTGAATATTGATCATGTTTTATTATCTTATTATCTATATTATCTTAGTCTTTCATTTTGCTAATTTATTATAGGTAAGCAGTATAGGATCATAGTTCACTCTATATACTAGATAGTACATTTTTTTTATAATAGATTGATAATACTAAACATAACATAAAACAAACAAAATAAAGTTACATTTAAGTAGAACTGAAGTTCCCAATATGCAAATGTAAGAGGAGATAATTGAACTGATCTCCGTGTTAATCATCATTTCAAATTGATTCCCCAAATTCTTCTGAGAACTCAGTTAATTTGTCTTTTTAAATAATGCAAAATGTAATAATGAATTCAATTTGCTTCTCTTCTGCGGCCTGCTGGATTATCTCAGAATGCATGATTCTATTCTGGCGTCTGAATGTCTTCAATACAAGATTAACAATTGACAAAGGGTTGTGGGTTGCAGGGTGATTATTGGCTGCAGGCAGAGATTAAAGCGAGCAACAACACAACTGACAGTTTGGTTATCTCGTTTGGACTAAATGAAAACCATGGCCTGAATCCATCAAAGAAGATTAGGACAATGTGAACCCATTACTGGTGTCCTCTCACATGTTTGTGTGTGTGTGTGTGTGTGTTTGTGTGTGTCTTTTTTGCATCTGTCTTCAATTGGCAGACATATACTGTATGTTGATTGACCTCTGTTTGGCATTGAAGTAGCCCAGCAGATCCAACATTAGGAACCTACAATTTTTATGCCATAATTATTAGTTTTATCAGAGGAAAATACTGTATTTTAGCAGTTGTTAGTTTCTTAATTTATATATTTCAAAATGTAGTAAAACAATTATATACGTAATAATGAATGATTATGGTATCGTCTTGGCCAGACTACAATATGTACAGTACTGTATCACAACTCAACAGCCGGAGCATAAGTATTTAATTGTATTTTAATACATATGACAATTAATTTGAACCTTGAACTTTGAACCTTGATGTCCCGCCACTACAATAGCAAGCCATTGCATTTGAAAATTATCACAATGTGTGATTGGCTGTGCGCGGTCCAATGGCAGAGGCACCTGTGTTGGAAAATTATTACTGATTAGTTGTTAATGGTCCTATCACCTGCTAATAACTTTGATACTGACACACGCCTCTACCCAGGAAGTTTTTAACCCATCAAGGACTAAGGGTTCGGGAAAAAATGACTCCCTAAATCCTGAAGGTATAATGAAATAAATGTATATTTTACTATGTTTACTAATAAAAACATTTATCAGCCTGTGTAGCAGATAAATAAATAAAGCATTTGAGAGCTGACAGCATTGGCTTTAATAATAAAATATAATGACTAATAGTAAATATACACTTTTTTTTTAAAATCCATGAACATCAGTCAGAAATGATCATACTTAATTACAATAATAGCATTAAAAAATCCACAATAAATAAAGGCGGAAAGTAAATGTACTTGGTTTCACACAATATGTTCAGTCTGTATAATGTGTTGTCAAAGCATTGCAGCCTATCACAATGCGTTCAACTGCGAACGTGAATAAAAAGTATTATCACATGACCAATTGCGACACAGACATCCCATTCGCCTGTAAAGGCCCAACTGTCCATAGTGGGTTTTAACGGAGGGGATGAAGACTGTGTATAATGTGGAGAAATCAGCATGGTCTCACACGGCTAGGATTTCAGGGAACCAGTGTGATGGAGGGAAAACACCAATTCTGGTCAGCATATATACACAGTATATCGAAATTACCTGGACCTTGGCCAAGACGGAGGAGGAAAAAAAGCTATAATTTAAGTATTCAGATGAGTAACTGCACAGAACTCTGTTATCGGGGTGGTAAAATGCTCCCCACCGCATCGTTTCTAATTTGCATGTAGGAGGTCTACAGTGCCACATTATATATTTTGCCCACTGAGTGACAAAATCACAGCTGACATTAAAACTGCCAAGGGTACATTTCCCTCAACTAGAGGAGAGACCCAAGGGGAGTAGCAAGTGAGGTTTTGTGTCAGCTGAAACGACAGGGTTTTATGAATTTCTTGGCCACTCTAACTTTTCAGGAACAGTTAAGACTGGCTCCGCCGAATGTGCCCTCCAAGACTGTTAGGAGGGGCGATGACTGTTTGTGTTCTATGTTAATCTATAGTCTGAATCACGCAGCTCCCCTGTTGTTAAAAGCAATTTTGTAAATCACAGGCGGGTGCCATGCATTCTCATAACACCACTCACTGACTAAGGCTTTGTAATTATATTGCTACGAAGGTGGGCAGGTGGGTGTTGCTACATGGTTGTGTAATATGAAGATAGGAACATCAACAAATAACTCGTATGGTGTATAATGAGTAAAGGAAACGGGTGTCAGTCAAGAGTCAGACACCATCACCTGTATTTCTATGCAAATGTCCCTGGTTGTGAAATGTTACACCGTCCAGGCTGAGAGAGGCTTTGTAGAGAAGGTTGGAGGATTTCAGGAAGACACAATCTTTAAAAGTGTATACCTTATTTATATTATTTGCAAATCTGTTTGATTACATACCAAATTAATATTTCACACAAAATATGTAATAATAATAACACATGAATTATGCCTCATCATAGAATTCAGAAAAAATAATGGTTGAAATTTTGCCAACCCTTCATGTGAGGGGAAAAACAATGCCCAATCAACTCTTTTATCAAAAATGTCTTTACAGTTACATTCTGTGTGAAGGGATGTTATTCCCCTGTATACCATGCTGTGTGTCATGAGTAATTTGATACTTTAAAGTATCATTTCTCAGTGGATATTCATGGTTTTTTATACAGTACGGTTATTTGCAGTTATGCTATTACGAGACGTGCCTTATTGCGTGCGTTGCAAGAACACAACGTTTTGGTCGCCATTGTTCAGAAGACAGTAAGATCCACATGAGGCCAGACAAAACATGTTGCTACAAAGTTGTCCTGACAATGACAATCAGGTGTGTGCGCAGGAGGCATATGGGCTCTTAGAAGCTCACACGTAACCTACCTGTACCATGCTGAGATTCTCCATCAACTTCCACTATGAAACTACATCTTCCAACCTGCAGCGGTGACTCCTCAGCACAGCGTTTGAGACGACTAATTAACGACGAGCAAGGACTGGCTTGTATAATTATTCTGCTCCTTGGAGCTTGCCATTTTACACACATGCGTGTCTAATGACAAAACACTACCAAATGCCAGTTGTTGGTTAAGTACCCTTTCACAGGGCAGACCTGTCATTAGTATAAAAAAAAGGACAGCAACAGAGGCATGGCAAGGTGAAAAGCATGTACTGTGATAAGATAAACAAAGGCTGGGTCAAAGGAATAAAACACACTGGTATCAAAGTGCCTTCGATTCACAGGAGATGTGGCTTCATTTTTCACAATGATTGAGAGAGTTGTTTTTATCTGGAAATCATTTAGACGTTTCTTTGTAATCAGTCATTATAAAGTGAATTGTTGTTCTTGTAGATGCTGATAACAAAAACATTAATAAACAGTTGATGTGTTTCAGTTCTGTTTCTGAAAGCAGAATTTTCAAGTGCTAATACTTATTTGATCAGTCTAACATTACAGTGGTGCATATTAATGCAGGCAGCATATTTCAAAGTTTAAAGACCTACATTAAGCAAATATAGGGAATTTTAGACAATAGGCAGTAAGTAAAAAAACACTGGACTGTGGATTTTTGTTTATTTAATGAAGATTACGGTAAAGCAGTGTTGACATGACTAAAACGGAGTCATTATTCTCGTGATCCTCTAACAATAAATGATTCTGACAGGAATCTGAAGATAAGGAATTCAAGGTTTGCTAAAGTTGGTGCCATGCCTACAATTTACATAACTAAGAAAACTGGCAAAGATGTAATTCCAACAATTTCAGAAATCTTGTAATTAATTTATCTTCTCTGAGTTGTTTTCTACATATATTTGTACATATCCCTGCCTGCTGTTAAATATTTTGCCATTATTAATTGTTTATTTGCATTCACTCTCCTGGTGGTACCTAGTTTTGGAGGCAGCATACCATTTTATCATACCCGTGTCTGAATAAATATATTTATATTAAATACAATTTTTCAAGAACAGAATAAAATAAACAAACATTACACCCTGAAGACATACATTTTCGGAAAATGAGAAACATTTTGGCACAAACTGTGAGTTTTTTAACCCACATTTTATGGTAATGCAGCCAATGAAAATGTGCTGAGGTGTGTGGAGGCAACATCGCAATTCCCTGAATCTGTGGGGGTCTAAAATAATGGCTCCTTGGCGGTGGATCCTGTACTCCATCTCTGCTCTCCGCCACACCGACCCATAAATGCCATCGGACAGCTCATACTTATTATGCTCACATGGTTTTGGAAATGAGACCCTTGCTGTTTTCTCAATTTGGAGCCTTAAGGCGGTGTTTTAAAGAGATAAAGATCTAGATTCAGCCGCAAAGTCACCCTCCACTGTCATTGACACGACCTTCATTCACAAAGCAAACAGACATAAATCTAGAGAGACACGTTCAAAGCTAAGCATACTGAGTTCTTTTTTCTTTTCCTTTCTTTTTTATTTGGGGGGGGGGGGGGGAGGGGGCTGCACTACGTCATATATCCCATAAAGGGGAGCTCGCTGATAACCATCGGACATTCGCACCGCTAATGAGGTCACTTGAGTATACGGCTTTTAATGTAACACCATATCCAGCTACACTGATAGCCATATCAATGCACCACGACTTGAAAAAGTCCCTCAACTGTGGCTACAAAATAGCTAGAGAAAAGTAAAGACAAACGCTGTTGTTTGAACTGCTTTTAACACTATCATTAATTTCTCACTTTACCCAAGTTTAATTTCTAATGAACTCCGTCCATGCTTTTCTTTTTTTACGCACACACACACACACACACACATTGAAAAGCCACTTAAAACGAACCGTTAGATATTAAGCAATTAATTCCAACGTAATATTTGAGTTAATGAAATGTTTAACTCATTTACTTTAGTGCACAGACAAACATGTTATTTGCTCGGATAGCCTACGTAAAACTGTTTACTACTAAAGACTAGATCAAACAAAAACCCAGTGAATATTTGCAAAGGTCATTACTGTAAAAGTTATTTACAGCTACAGTACATCCAATAATATTGGAAGAGCAGGGCCAATTACTTTGTACTGGCTACATTTGTTGATGAGATCAAAAGATGACTAACCGACAAGGGGACACCAGCACACTAACAATGTGGTGAAAATCGCACCACACAACAATGTGTTTTCAAGTGTGGTGGGCAGAGCTTCTGATGTAAGCTTACTCTAGAATGATTTATTTAGATACCTTTCATTTACCTAGGCTATTGAATGGGTCACCAAAACAACAGCTCTCCCTTATTTCATGAGCAGGAGCCGGTACTGCTGTATACCGCTAGAGAAATGCTTGGGCACCCTTAAAAATGTGTCATTAGATATGCTTCGAGAAAGTATAATTCCTACGAGAGAGTCAGAGTCAGACTATAGTGTACGGTACCGTGCCATATGCCACTAATAAAACACAGTTTCATTAAGAATAGTAATTATTATATGCATTTGTCATGAAATAAATCAACATACCATGCATTAAAATCAAGTGTGTAATTAACGGGTGGTTAACGCCGGGTGCCGACCAAATGCGTCCAACACTTTGCATGCATTCATTTGCAGGCACAGTCCGTATTTTTCGGAAATATTCAACCTAAGGCAAACTGGCCGAGTGTGGGCATGTTGTGGCCAGTTTCAATTTATAATTGTAATTTGTAATTTATAATAAAATAAATACTAGTTAGTCTACTTCATTTTTAGTAATAGTTTAAGGCTATTCTGTTCTCTATTGAATCTTTTCCACTGGCACATATAGTCGAACCGTGCCATTACCAGTTTAACCACGCCAGGCCGTACCGAGCCGCGCCCGAGATGGGCCTGCTCTGGACTGGGGGCCAAAGTGAGCCGCCGTGATGTTATGGGCTTCGTCATCATTTCATTTATGAACGGGTATGTTTTCTTTTTATGATGATCGATCGGGTAGCCTAATTGCAATGAATGAGTAGGCTCAACTTAACTTAACTAATTTCTCTTATATTTCTAACATTTGATTCCTTTAACCATTTATTAACGTATGTAATTTCAGTATTCCTTTATGCACCTGTTTAACATTTTTCTTCTATTTATTTATTTTTTAATCTGATTCCTTTAACTGTTTTTATTAATGTTTTTCTCTGCATTTCTATATTTGTTTATGGGAAGCTCAACTAGTGTACAGTATTCCCTCTCTATAAAGCACCTTGAACTGCAATTCTGTATGAAAAGTGCTATATAAGCAAATATTATTATTATTATTATTATTATTATTATTTGTATTAACGTCATGAGACAGAACAACCAATAACTTGTGGAGAGTGAAGTTCAAGCAGGGCCGGCCCGTGCTACACGTGAACTAGTCGGTCGCCTAGGGCCCCCGAATATCAAAAGGCCACCAAAATATATCAATTCCAGTCATTTGTTTGATCATTTGAGCTGCATGCTTCGCCCCGCATAATTGGCGGCAGCAATAAGGTAGCGCGAGCGCTCCCAATCCTTGCGCGCACACAATGGCCAGAACAGTCTGGCCAGTCTGGAAATTAAGGAGAGATTGCATGTACCGTTATATTTATGTGCCTGTGTGTTAAGTGTGTCTATGTTATTTCAACCCATGTAAAAATCTGGCTACAGTAGCGTATGTTTTTTTTTCTTTTGTGATTTTATAAGTAGCTATAGCCTATATGGTGCCATTTTGAAGACTGTATTCTGTGTTTAGGCATATGCATTGCTGACTGACAGTAGCATTGTGGATATGATGCCAGTTGTCAGATAAAGATTTTTGATCATTCTAGGCAAGCCAGTGTTTTTCCAGACTTAGGCCATACACCAGTTGTCATAGGTAAACAGCATTCTGTTAAAATAATGACAGCAGAAGTAGGCTATGTCAATAGGCCGTTACACATTTCAAAACATACAATCCCTAATATCATACACTCCTCAAAAGATTTGCAAAAAGCCTTAACATCTGCAAAAGGGCAAACAGATGCTTAACATAACATGGATGGCTAAGATATTCAGAGGAGCTAACAAAGGGACATAACACAACTCAACATGGGCCTTCTGCTGAATACACTGCAGATGATGGAAGACATCAACCCTCTCCAATTGTTCATTCTATTGTTGGGGAGAGACACTGTCATGTTAAATCAACATTGTCTTCTATCCTTTTATTCCTGAGCAAAATACTCATTACAGTGGAAAACAATCACTTTATCTGAAGGCCTACATAATCCATTGTCACATTTTCTTAGTCTAGGATAAATTCAAATAATCTATGTGTGACACATAGGCAGTGCGTTTGTAATGTTCCGTGATCCCAGTCCTGTGTTAGTCTCGTCACTTCATATGTTTACCTTGTATAGCAAGCCTGTTTGCCCGTCACTCCCTGCCCAGTGTTTCCCAGTCTCGTTAATTCCACCCGTGTCTGTGTAATCATGTCTAATTTGCTGCGCCCGTGCCTATTTGTTGATTGTAATGTCCATGTCGCGTTGTTCCCCATGTTCTTTTCGTTTTGCCCCAAGCCTGTTTTTGGAATAAACGTCTTTACTTTTTCATCAAGTGTCTCGCGTTTGGATCCTACCTCCGTGCAGCGTGACAGAATAACCGACCCCGTAAATGGATCCAGCAGACAGCACCTCAAGGCCCCTCTTGCCAGGTTCTCGCCTTGCCATTTTTCGTGGCCACACGGTGGGTGAGAGCCGCTGTGGCTCCGGCCGACAGCCATTACCGCTTTCCCCGGCATTACCGTCCGCCAACCCTTTGCCACTTCCGCGTTGCCTCTCTCGGCATTCGCGTAGGGCAATTCCCGATCCCCGATCACGTTTGCTGCCTCAGCAGGAAGGCAAAGGTCGTGACAACCCCAACCACCTGTTTTTTAGTTTTTTATCGCTCCGCCTGGATTGTTCTGAGAGACCCGCATTACGGCTACAACCAACTGCCGCTTGCTTGGCGCCTGAGGAGGAGGAAATGCCAGCGTTGATCCCTCCAGGGCCGTGTCTACGACAGGTAAAAGGGGGCTCAGAACCCAAACAGTTTTCGGTAGCTCAGTTCTCTGAACCAGCCATTGTCCACGCCCCCGAGCCAGCTATTGTCCACGCCCCCGAGCCTGACATTTTGAAGGCCCCAGCCTTAGTTCAGGTCCCAACCTTTATCCAGGCCTCTGAGCCAGCCTTCGTTCAGGTCTCTGAGCCAACCTTAGTTCATGCCCCAGCCTTTGTCCAGGCCTCCGAGCCAGCCTTAGTTCAGGCCCCCGAGCCAGCCTTAGTTCCGGCCTCCGAGCTAGCCTTTGTTCAGGCCCCAGCCTTCGTTCAGGTCTCCAAGCCAGCCTTAGTTCAGGCCCCGTCCTTGGTCCAGGTTCCCGATCCCGCTAATGTCCAGGCCTCAGAGTCAGCCTTGGTTCAGGCTCCTGTACCTAAGCCGGCCTCCGCGCCGGGTTTAGCACTTTCGGGGGCAGCTGCTCTGAACGAGCAGTCCGCCTCCTTTGCTGCTGAGCTCTCCACGCTGCCGCAACACCGGCCGGTCCCTTCCGCCACTGCACTCGAGAAGCCGCAGCCGCCCCATGTTTCCACCGCTGAGCTCTCCACGCCGCAGCCGCATCAAGTCTCCTCTGCTGGGCTTTCCCCGCCGCCGCAGCTCCAGTCGCATCAAGTCTCCTCTGCTGGGCTTTCCCCGCCGCAGCAGCTCCAGCCGGCCTTCTCTCTAGCACACTGGCACCATGTGACCTTGCCCCCTGAGCCCTTGCCTCCTGCGTCCATGCCCCATGTGCCCATGACTCCTGCTCCCACGGCCCATGTGACTTTGCCTGATATACCCTTGCTCCATGTGACTGTGCCCTCCGAGTCCCTGCGCCATGGATCTCCGCCCCATGTGGCTCCACCTCCCGGGTTTCCTAGAGCCCGAGGAATGGCCATCTCCCCCGGAACCCGTGGATTGGCCTCCACTCAAGGACTGGCCGCCGTTGGAGGACTGGCCACCACCAGAGCCATCCAGAGCCTCCGCCTCCAGATCCAGCGTTCTCGCATCCAGAGGCTTCGTCTCCATCTCCCGCCGCATCGCATCCAGAGTCACCGCCGCCTCCAGATCCAGCCACATCGTGTCCAGTGCCTACGTCTTGGCCTCCAGTGTCTTCGCCTCCAGAGCCTTCGCCTTCGCCTCCTGTGTCATCGTCCCCGCCTCCTGTGACTCCCACTCCTCCATTGTCGTCGGCACCTCCGGTATGGCCAGCCCCGGGTCCTGCTCTACGGTCCCCTGAGGGCTTCGCCCGTCGCAGTCGACCTTCGGCTCTCGTCCCCTTGTCTCGTCTCCTGCCCTCCTCCCATACCTTGTCCTCATCCTTTGTCCCCTTGCCTTGTTCTCGTCCTTCATCCCCATGTTTGTTGTCCCTTGCCTTGTCTCATGGTCTCGTCCCTCTGTCCCCTGTCCCCTGTTCTCCTCCCCTTGTCTCATCCCGTGTCTCTGGGTCTCATCCCATGTCTTTTGGTCCTCGTTCTTATGTTCGTCTTGAAGCCGTCCCTTGGGGGGGGTGTAATGTTCTGTGATCCCAGTCCTGTGTTAGTCTCGTCACTTCATGTGTTTACCTTGTATATCAAGCCTGTTGGTCCGTCACTCCCTGCCCTGTGTTCCCCAGTCTGGTTAATTCCACCCGTGTCTGTGTAATCACGTCTGATGTGCTGCACCTGTCCCTCATTGCTGTAAACCAATAGTCTGTCTTCATGTCTTGTCTACCCGTGTATTTAGCCCCAGTGTTTTCCCCTGTCCTGGGTCGGTTATTGTTGATTGTAATGTCCATGTCACGCTGTTCCCCATGTTCCTTTCGTTTTGCCCCGAGCCTGTTTTTGGAATAAACGTCTTTACTTTTTCATCAAGTGTCTCGCGTTTGGACCCTGCCTCCGTGCATCGTGACAGATATATTCAAAGTAGCCTAGTGAAGTCAAAGTAGTACATTTGCTGGCAAAGCAGAGGACTTTGACGTCATCTTGTTTAATGTTGGCAGATACCTCCGTATACTATTACACGTGTACGAGCTGTCTACATTTGAATCTGATCCAGATCTTACTCTTTCATGACCCTATTGATTATTTCCCATATAAACATATAACCCCAGCCATTAGAAAACAAAACGAAAAGAAATAAATAAAGCTATGAACCATTCTTTTGAAGGGAGCAAGTTCTTATGGCTTCCTTCAAGAGTCTTAAATCCCATTCCTACATGGGCATACAGCAGCTAACTGTCGGGAGCAACTTGTCAAGCTTTGCTCTTTGCCTGGGTGTGAAGGTTAGGGGGTGGCTTTGATTCGTGTCCCTGAGAGACCTGTCACTGTAATTATCAGCTATTCAATACACGCCAGATCCAAACTGATCGTAATATCACGTTGTCTCGCAACGCGATATGGACCTGCATGAATAGATAATTGGTTATGTATGTATGTTGCATTTAATAGGCTTCCTTGGTGATGTAACCAGGAATGCAGGCTATTGTGGTGTGACAAACAATCTGACCTATAGAGAACGAGTCCTTAAATTGCTACTGCCACCACATTGTGTCCAAGAGGTTAAGTCACCTTGGTCGTTAACAATTGTGTTATGTTGGTGTGATTAAGGGTGAGGTCACAGGTCCATTGACATCAATGTTAACAACAGGATCCGACACCAAGATCTGTGTGTGTGTGCGTGTGCGTGTGCGTGTGTGCGTGTGCGTGTGCGTGTGTGTGTGTGTGTGCACGTGCGCGTGCGTGTGTGTGTGTGTTTGTAAAGGGAAGCTTTAGTAAGTTATTCTTCTTATGTGTTAATATTTTGTAATTTGGCGGTCTTGGCTGTCTTCTGAAGATGGCAATTACACTCTTGTGTTTGCCCAAGTGTTAGCGGGTGTGTGTATCTAAACAAAAAAATAAATATGCGGCAAAATGTACGTAAATCTGCAAATTATTTATTTTTGGTTGACTGTCAACATTTATTTAAATTTCTCTATGCAACTCGATTTTTGTGTTTCTCTATTCATTCTCTATTCATTTGGGCTGAAGGTGTGTAATGTGCCACTCATCCAAGACATTTACAATGACTCATGCAGTTCTGCCATAGCTACACAATGGTCTGTGCTCATAAGCCATAAACACAGCTCCCTGCACAGCAAATGAGAGATAGCAACGATTCGCTCAAACAAATACACATAAACATTTGTACCTCCCGCCTTGTTTCGGTATTCATCCATAATCATCATAGGGTTCATAAAGAAATGTTTGGGAAATTAGGTAAAACCAGGCTAAACATGGTCTTTTTTATTTTTTTTTTTATGATTTCCAATGGGAGATGTCGCAGTGTCTCCTTTGATACGTCTCTAAATCAAAAAGTCTAAAGTCATTTTGACATATCCTGAAAACATTATAATACATGTTTGTTTGTGTATATTATATGTAAATGTAAGATCTAAGGTTATACACTATACACGTCCCAGCAACCCATTGCGTGTGTGTGTGTGTGTGTGTGTGTGTACGTGCGTACGTGCGTAGCTTGCGTGTGTGTGTGAGGTCAGCGTACAGTACGTGGCCACCTGTGGTGAAGGGTGGATGAGATAATTGGGACCGTTGCGTTTCACACCAGACACACGTGGGCAAGTAGAGAGAGAGGTGCCACATCGGTGGAACAACT
Source organism: Amblyopsis rosae (assembly GCA_025399935.1). Classification (NCBI taxonomy): domain Eukaryota; kingdom Metazoa; phylum Chordata; class Actinopteri; order Percopsiformes; family Amblyopsidae; genus Amblyopsis; species Amblyopsis rosae. Next base: position 4,881 of record JAODTR010032124.1, on the reverse strand, counting down.
TGCCAAGTTGGTAAAATGGAAATGTCATCTATACAGCAGAGTTTAAACCCTGCTCAAACTGCACCTCTCACATGAACACAATGTGGTAGAATAATAGACTATATTGTAGAATAAAATATACAGTAATATTTCATTGTAGCCTAATCTTACAAATGACAGACGTATCTGGTTAACCATTAAACTATTTTATTTTTTTCATACATAATTTTTTTGAATATGTTCTCTCTCTTACTTTACTCCCCAGAAAACCATCTCGTGCCCCCCTAATTGAGGCCGACTAGATACACCGATGGGGGCGGCACTGGTTCCTCCTTCCCTTCATCATCCTTTTGTGCGTCTTGACTCTTACTTTACTCCCCAGAAAACCATCTCGTGGCCCCCTCATTGAGGCCGGCACTGGTTCCTCCTTCCCTTCATCATCCTTTTGTGCGTCTTGAGTGCCACATCTCAATGGCCGCGCCGTCTCCAATCTGCGCACCACCGGTGCCAGGTGAGGACGTGAGAGCGTGGGTCACTTGGCCCCATCTGCAGCTTGTCTGCAGCCCCGCACACGTCTTCAAATCCTTTGTACTGTAGCAGCTTCAGAGTGTATATGGCGCTCAGAAAGTGGTGTTCTCCACATTGCTGCTAGTTCACCAGCATAATGGCTTGATATCTAAAAACTGTCAATACGTTTTTGTGTTTTCATTCCTGTTCCTCCGTGTACCCTAATTGAATGTTTGTTTGGCATGATCTTATTTTAGAAGATAAACCTATTGGTTGCATTCACGGATAGCTACTTGGTCTATTTGTAGGCTATACTTAAAAATACCAGGCTACTTAAGTAGATTTCTGTCAAGAGTATTTTCTTTTTTCGTGTGAATAGTATTGATCCTCTATTGCCACCTAGTGGTAGCGAGAGAAAAATGCAAATTTTTTGTTGAGTCAAATACACTTGACTTGATTTGCGTCTAGAATCTCCTTACTTTTGTAAGCCAACGTATTAATATTATAAACACGCCCTTTCATTTCCATTCCAAAAGTGCCCTGTAATTCCACTTTTACGGGTATAGTGTAAGTTTAAACAATATTACCATATCCATCACCACACAGACGTGAGTCAGAAATGAAATCATAACATTAAATTAGGCCCCTCCCTAGTTTTGGCAATCCCTGATTACGTATGTGTGTGTGCGTGTGTGTGTGCGTGTGTGTGGTGTGCACCTTACACGACAAACAGATAAGATAGAGTGTATTGGCCACTTGGGGGCGCCAGGGAGGGAAAGGCGGTTTGGTTTGAGGCCTCCAAACATCAACCCTTCCACCAGCAGAATAACATGGTGGCCTCTTCATAAGATCAGTGTAAGATCCATATCCTGGCAGGAATGCGTTAAAACTGGTTGTTAACTTGCTAGCCTATATGTAGCCTATGTGTGTGTGTGTGTTTGTATGCGGTTTTAAGGCTTGGATGTTCCTAAAGCAAGCAAGCAAGCAAACAACATTTTTTTATATAGCACTTTAAAAATACAAAAAGTAGTCACAAAGTGCTGTACAGAAAAAATAATATAAAACATAAAATGTACGGCACAAATAAGACCCAAATAAAACATCAAAATCAACATAAAATACAAAAAAAACAATGAAATCAATGTCAGTTTTCGAAAGCCAAAGAGAACAGGTGGGTTTTTAGGAGAAAAACGCCACCTAAAGTCTGTTGTCTTCGCACGGACAACAAAAGAGGGAGACAAAGCGAGTGGCTGACATTCATTTCAAAGAGTACAAGAGACTACAAGAGACAAGCAGCTGCTGTCAAATAGACTAGAGGTCTGCTTTATGGCAATACTGAGTGCGACATGGCGTCTACCAACAAGAGTGAATGGAGACTTTTTGACGTTCATTTGCAAGTGTTGAATCACCAGATACATTTTTTTCCTTCTTTCAATGTCGTACAAACATTTAGCCGTTTGGCAATTCACACACACACATCAGATAACAACCACATATTGGCTTTAAAAAGTAACAGTCCGGGCACTCGAGGTATAGGTTAAATGGGCAAGAGACAATAAAAAAGGCGCATCGGCTTACGCCATCTTCAATTATCTCTTGATCCACGTGTGCCTGTCAACCAAAATAATCCTTTTTGGCAGATCAAGAGGTCTGTGGTCCTAATCTTCCTCCCCCCCTGCCCCATCCCCTGCAGAGCAAGCCCTGTCTCTTGAAGCCTTCTGGGCCCCTGGGGTCTGGAGGTCTGGGGCGTCTGGGGAAGACTCCTTAGGCGGGCCCCTCATTGATTTATCTGTCCCTGCAGCGGCAGGGGTTCACTAAGCCTTGTCATGCTGCCACTGGAGAAGACCTGCAGTAGGGACACAATCCTACTGTATTCCCCGGTGTTACGTTGCAGCTATAGCCTGGCAGAGCCAGCCTTTACCTGCGTAACATGTGGGACACTCGTGCTGGCTGACTGTGTCAAGCCTTACCGCATGCTTCACAGGACAGGGTTTATGATTGACATGACAAATGACGACCAACTAACTCATTGACCAAATTGTACATGAAAAACAATGTTAACAAGCTAAGGAACAATGAGAATCTGCTATAAATAGTGCTGATATGCCTACAGGAGCCTATGTATCAGATGTTCAGCACGTTGCTTAAGCAGTGGTGTACAGAAGAGGTGTGTGAAACAGAGGCACTTTTACTAGAACTTCTTCTTGGATGTATTTGTGTCTCAACCTTTACCTTCTCCCCCACACGGTTTAGTGTACTCCTTAATAAATTCCTTAAATGTGCACATTTATTTGAGAAACACATCTGACTGACTGACACTGTCTCTGTATTATCCTTTGTTGCAGCTTTGACCTTTGTAAGAATTGGTTACAGTTCAAAATATTTGTGGTATTTATCATGTACTATCATGTTTGTAATATGCTGATTCTTGTTCCGTTTTGTATTGTTTACCATTCCATACTTTTTAGTTATTTTATAACTTTTTAAAATAATTTAATAAATTGCTGTGTGATTGATTGATCACCAAATTAGGATGCTTTCTGGTCTACATGACAGTACTTCTTGTCAGGACTGCTTGCCCCCACTAACATGTCATTGCCCCCTAATTGTTGTGTTGGTTTGCTGTTAATTGAGCGGAGTGTCAACATCATTATCTCTGCAGGGGGTTCCGCCTCATTTGAATATTCATGAGCGTGAGTCAGCCATCAAAGCCAATGCATGTCCACTGACATGAGTCAACAGCTCCATTCTGTGCGTGTGTGTGTGTGTGTGTGTGTGTGTGTGTGTGTGTGTGTGTGTGTGTGTGTGTGTGTGTGTGCTTGCGACCACCAGGGAAAACTCCTGAGTTTAAGTAATTAAGAAAATTGATTTGCAGTCGTGACTGGAAATAAAATATAAATGTCTGTCACTCCTAGGAATTATCATTATTAAATCTATCACCTTGTTTTTAACATTCAACAATTAAAATACAATTAAGATGGTTAAATATGACATTTTATTTGAGCATAAGAATAAAGGTAACACAACCATTATATTTTACAGTAAAACATAGCATAGTATTTATTCTGCATGCGGTTCAAAAGATGTTTTATTTTTTAACCCTTATTTTCTCTCCAGCCAATGAAGAGACAATTACTGCACATGAACAGTTGACCTGTCTGGAACTGGCAGTGACCACCTGACCTTTGACCCTTCTCAATCTCTCAGTCTCTCTCAGAACCCATTGGTTCCGGAACCAGAGGAATGAGTTCATTTCATGCTATATCTGAACCGTCATGCTGGCTAGTAAAGGAATCACAACCTTGTACGGCAATACAACCCACACTGATGTTTGGCAAGACATATTCCCTTTGAAATGTATCTTGTGAAAGCACATGGAACCAGGAAACATTGTGACACATTTTGGGTTTGTATTTGAGATGCAATGGGCACAATGTGGTATGAAACAGCTCATATACAGCTCATTATATATAGCAAAAGAAGAGTTATCTTTATAAGTGATACAACAGATTCCTAGCCCACTCCAGGGATTGCTGCTGTATAAGAGGCCTTGTGTGTAGGAAAAGGCAGAGGCAGTGATCTGTATAAGTCTGTAATTAGCAGCGATGACGTAAGCAACTGCACCAGCAACACTGGTGATTTCAGGTTAGGTCAGCAACAGAAATAACAGCTGTTCTTAAAGGTGATGATTCTCTGTGTTAACAGAAGGTCCAGTGCACGTACACACACACACACACAAATCCAGGTCATGCACACATATAAACTGCAGGTTGTGGATGCACTCTCTCTCTCTCTCTCTCTCTCTCTCTCTCTCTCTCTCTCTCTCACACACACACACACACATAATCAGGTAATTTTAAGCTAATTGTAAGATAATACACTTTATGTCATATTCACCAAATATCTCCTCACATCTTGCTATCTTATCATTCTCTGTGTGCTTAAAAATACTCTGGTACTTCTACACAGCCCTGGCTCCATACAGTAAATAGGAATACAAACAAAGTGTCAAATACCGCTCACAACAAAAATGCCCTTGGCTTTGCAATGAGTTTCAATGTTTGGGGCAGCACCTCTGGGGAAGTTTTCACTCTCTCTCCCTACTCTTTCTCTACACCTCTCTCTCTCTCTCTCTACCCGCTCTCTACACCTCTCTCTCTCTCTCTCTCTCTCTCTCTCTCTCTCGCTCTCTCTCTCTGACTGCTTTATTGGCATGACAGGTTCATTCTTTATGTTTACTGCTCGAGGGTTCAGTATTGGAGGTTCTGGGAGGTGTGTCGTGGATTGGGTTATTAAGTGCTTCTGTGGTGTCATCTCCGGGGTTCCGCTAATGGTGGTGGCATGGTGGTGCATGGTTGGTGGGCTGGATTATGGGTGGGTGTGTGCCCTGGCCTG
>JAODTR010032113.1:0-21555 GCA_025399935.1 Amblyopsis rosae | reverse complement strand
GGAGGTTTGGGGTCCCCTGCTGGAGCTGCTGCCCCCGCGACCCGACTCTGGATAAGCGGATGAAGATGGATGGATGAAGGACACCATCCATCCTATTGTGCATACAGTAAATGTCATTCTGATAGACAGTGGAAACCCATCCCATTGTAGATTTCCAATTTAACACATATTATGAATTCTTACTTTTGTGAATGCAACTTCTACAATGTAATATTGAAGCAACGTTTGTACTCCCCCATCACAAACACTCCCAGGTTTGCCAAAATCACACCATACTACGCATGTTTCTTGTTGCAGTATTATCTTACTTAAAATAAAGAACAAACACTCTTTTATTGTTCTGCTGCCAGCTCCTAGTTTCCTCGCCAATCATCCTGATTGGCTACACTATCAGTTTATCTGATCCTCTCCCGTGATTTCTGTTTTCCTCCCATTCCCCTCACCTCAGAGTGGAAGCATGAATGTTAATGACTGTGCAATGTGCACCTTAGATCAGATGCAAACCTGTTTTCTGCAAACGGAGTAGAATGGCTAAAGTCTGGGCCAGTTCACATCAGCCCAGAATTTACCAGCAGGCAAAGGCAATAGAACACCCGTGGTTTAAAAGCAGATCAGACTCCTAGCCAGGCAAGAGCAATGGAAGAGCCTGCAGTTTTTTAGAACCCTCAGGGACCAATCGCAGGCTGCCCCGTGGCTTTGTTGCTATGGGAGACACAGAAAGGGATGAAGAGAAATGTCACAGCACTTCATAGAAATATAGCCACACAATGTTAAGATATACAAATATAAATTGTATGGTATGTTCTCTATATAGCATGAGTGGGCTCTGATATAGACTAACTAGGTACAATCAGCTGATGTTCAACATGCCATGTATGATTCAAGTAAGATAACAAATAAACATACATACATTCACTTCTTCAACAGCTCTTCAACAGCTCTTCTTCCTGGTTTCACACAAAACATGTGTCACATGACGTTAACAGTAAATCATTGAGACCACTACAATATACTGTACAGTACAGTATCATATACACAATAATGCACAATGTGATAACTTTAAACAAACACTATGCTATTTGAATGCACTGACGGTGAGTCTGTCAGGATATAAGCCAACCGTTGCAATGTTTAAACCTTTATAGAAATGGCACATCGGTGTGATTTTGCCTGCTGTGTGTGTCATGTTATTACAAACAGTCCCCGGGGATGTAGCCACATCTTCTCATGGTTCCCTTGGAGAAGGAGACCATATTGTGCTTGCATGAGCAGTACAGAGCATTATAGCTCTAGTTCACGTTGAAAGACAACATAACAATCCATGTAATCCCAGAAAAGGGCTAATTGCATTGTGTCCAGTTGTTTTTAAGTAAAACCTGTTACCAGTTTAGCTCAATATGAAACAAAGTAATTCTCTAATATGGATTTCAATAAATAGATAAAAAAGTGTTTCTTTGCTGGGTATTTATATCAGGTGTGTCGTGTTTAACCTTCCCTTTATGTGTGAAGAAAGGGGATCGGGGGAAGGACCTTGTTACATTCACACTGGAGCCAAGGAGCTGTCACAACACACCACATCACACATGCAATCCTTAGCTCACCATACCAACAGTTCCCTATAGTTATAGCTGTCTCTACGGAGACACACAGACACACACATAGTTGTGCAAACAAAACGTACAGCTATGTGTTGAACAACAGACACTAAATTATGTGTTTTTTTTCCTATTCATTCAAGAGAAAGACAATAATAAAGAATTGATCACATTTAAAACAACCGTTGTTGTTATTTGCTGAAGGACAGTCTGAAAATAAATATGTTTAAGTGCTGATAGGATCTACTGTAGCTCATCTCAGTGTGCTTGTGTGTGTGCGTGCATGCGCGTGTGTGTGTTCTCTCACCACTGGCTCCTGCTGACCTTCCTCACCATGACTTGTCATCCTCAGAAAAAGCAAGAGCAAGCACCCCCCAGCTGGAGAGAAGGGTACATCTGTAGATATGGTGAGTCTGACTTTTCATTGCTATTCACTGCGATAATGTATTGTTATTGGGTATACTGTATATTTGATAAGGTATATAATAATCATAATTATCATAACAATAATGGTAACTATTTATAGAGCACCTTTAAAAACAGAGTTTGCTAACTGCTTTGACAAACAGAACAAAGCAGAATAATCAGTCAAAATAAAAGCACAAAGAGATAGAAAATGTGAGAATAATAGAGCAAGTAATAATAATAACAATATACTGTATCTATATTTTTATATTGTGGGTGCACATGTTATGTGTACAAGCTACAGCTACATGTTCTAGTCTTGTCTTATGACTGTTATGTAACTCTTATTGTGTAATTGCTGTAATGAGGAGATCTTAGCAGGTTAACATGAGGTACTTCAGAACAGGATGTGTTCTGCAATATAACTATACTGTAAACTAATGTCACCTATTCTAATGACTGTGATTCATGGTGTTTTCAGATGCGTGTGTACAACAAGTGTCACTTTGGGCTAAACGTATCTGCTAGAAAATGTGTTTGCGTGTGTTTGCGCACGCTCGCGTGCGTGTGTGTGTGTGTGTGTGTGTGCGTTTGTGTGTGCTCCATGTATTGACATTCATATGTGTGTAAAAGCAGGGTACCCTCCGCCATCCTAAGCTGAACTCCATGAGCAAATCTGACACCAGACTGCATGAGCTCAATCGCCTACCCTGCAACGGCAACAGTAGGTCACGCGTGACAGCTGAGGGCATCATCAATGTCCACCAAAACATCAGTATAATGTCATGTCAAGTCAGGGTGACACTAATTGTGCATTACACACTGTACACAAGTAACTCAATGTGCTTCGCATTGATTGGACATCAAAAATAATATAAACTAACATACCATATTAACATACTGGACTGTAAATGTACATCTGTTTGACCCTGCAAATAGCAAACTACAGGACTGATATAACCATGGAAACAGAACATATCAATGCAAAGCTGCAATCATACCAGAGAGAATATATTTGATCAGGGAGGGTTCCAACAGACACTACTTCCGCATTTGATTTTTGGAAGGCTTGGGCGGGGTCGCTGACCTTTCACCCTTAATGCAGACCAGAACGACCCATGCATTCCATGCAAGTAAATGTGGAGGTTCCCATTATATATCTATGGATGTGTTAATGGGTATTCTGAGTACAGTATATTACATTAATTCCCACGTACCTACAATCAATCTGAGGCCACATCAGGTATTTCTGCAGCAAACTGTTTTGAGGTAGATGTACTTTGTTTCAGGCCATTCATGGTAGTTAGCTGTCTGTGCGCCTACCTCAGCCTCCACAGCAAGATGCTGTTAGTGACACGCCAACTTGAGAGACTAGAAAGAAGCGTTCCACTTTTGCTTCCATTGAATTGAATCACAATGCAATTTCTCAATCAATCAATCAATCAATCAATCTTTATTTATATAGCACTTTTCATACAAATTGTTGTTTTGGGTCAGGATTTGAAAGTTTGTCAAAAATAAATAACAAAATTAAAAGTTAAAACGTTTAAAAACAAGTCTCCTCCCCTTCCCCACTTCCCCTTCCCCATCGTCTCTCTTTCTCTCTCTCTCTCTCTACCTCTCTCTCTCTCTTTCTCTCTCTCTCTCTCTCTCTCTCTCTCTCTCTCTCTCTCTCCCTCTCTGTCTGTCTGTCTGCCCAGCAGTGTCTAAGAGCCGTCCGGCCAGTATGGACCTCCTCCTCCTCCACAGCCGACACTCCCAGACTGACCTAAGGCCCCCCCTAGGCCGGCAGCTGCCCCAGATTCCCACCAGCCCCAGCCGCTGTAGTGCGCCGGGGGCCTCCAGCCAGGGGGGCGGAGCCACTGCCGAGGCCATCACCGGGGCCGTCGACGAGGCCATCGCCGGGGCCGTAGGCAGCGAGGTCAGAGACCACACCTACACCGAGGTGGGCTTGCGGAACAACAACTCCATTCCCGCCCGTTGCCAGGACGATGGGCTGTACGAGACCGTCGGGATCCGAGAGGGCGAAGCCGACCCCAAGATGCCCCCCGCCCCGCCGCCCACGTTGTCCAACACGCCAGCCACCGCCCGGGCCGCCCAGAGCCCCCCTGCACAGGCCAGCGGACCACCTCGGAACAGCAACGAAAACGTACGTAGCTATCACGCACTCCAGGTCACAGTTACTGCACAGTGTGTGGAATGTAAAGTGATGGGTTTTAAAACATGTACACTTTGTTGAAAAAACTAAAGAAAACTCAAAAACCCTTAGAATAAAGCAGATACAAAATATTACATTAATAGATGGTGACGTATTTTACACTCATGGAATTGATAAAAGTGTAGTCAGCTATTGTGAGCTAATTGTAAGCTAATGCAGTTTTTGTCAAATTCACCAAATATCTCCACGCATTTTCCTAGCTCACCGTTCATTGTGCGTGCTGAATAAGTAATCTTGTACTTCTACACACTGGCTCTGTACATTGGAACATAAAACAAAGTGGCGAACACCACACACATCAACAATGCCATTGGCTTTGCTATGTGTTTCGGTGTGTGGGGTGGAGCTTCTGAGGGAGATAGTTTTTTATTTGAGCTCAAAGTTAGCACGCATTGCTGAGAATGACCAACCCTGCCTATAATATTTCACGTAATGTTTTACATTTAAAAATCAAGGTCACTAATTGACTTGGCTTTTCCAGTATATTGTTTCTTCCTGTCTTTTCTCTTGTCCTCTTCCCTTCTCTGGGTGTTTCTCAATGTCAAGGAAGGATCCTTAGCGGCTGGATTTCAAGAATGCCACGTCATCAAATCTCGACAAAGTACTGTTCCAATGTCAAGGATACTTTAGAATTCTACCAAGGACTCTGTCTTTCGATCAGAGGATTTTGACGGATGAATGTGTGCATCCTTCGCGGTCTAAAAATACCCACAATCCTGTGTGAACGTCAAGAGGAGATATTTAAAAATGGCCCAAAACGAAACTAACAACAAAACAGCACGATCCATTGTTTTTTCAACTGTTATTTAAAAACGAAATGCGCTGTTTAATTAAGCATAATGATTTTGAAGGTGGGACTTTTTTTTTGAATGACGTCATCTTGCACACTAGCTAGGCCGTTCCATTACGTGTTCTTCGAATGTCTTTCCTAGCCTCGGAAGGACCCGACTAAGGCACTTAGATCCGTCCTACCAAGGAAGCATCCTCGACATTGAAAAACACCCTCTGTCTCTGTTCTTCTCTTCTTCTTCTTCTCCTTCTTCTCTATTTAACAGTATGTAACATGCTCTGACAGGGTGGCAGGGGGAACGGCACCATTAATGGAGCTGTGAGAGCGAGAGGTATTGGTACCAACGGGCTCAGCAGGTCCCCACTGTCCTCCGTTCACTCCTTGAACAACCAGGACCAGACTGCAGGAGAATACGCCAACATACGCAAGTACAGAAAGGTACTAACGCCCCCCCCACCCCCACCCCCCACATCCATGAAGACATACAGGACAACACTACCGATTATAGTTTAAAGATATAATATGTACTTGTATATGCTTGACTCCCTCAAGGTTGACAAGGCTACCAAAAAGGAGAACAGCGGGGCCGAGTCAGACAGCCAATCGAGTGTGAGTGAGTCGTCCTCGGCTCCACCTCTACCGCTCCATCACAGTCAGGAGTTGCCTCGGAAACCGCTGGAGCCATTTCACCTGCATACCTTCCCTAAGGTAAAGGAAGGCTCGGATCAATATGTTCTACAGCAACGTGGAACAAGTCACTCACACAATGAATGCCATGTTGTGTTTTAGCCACTAGATGGTGGTGTCCCCATACAACACACAAATAGCCCCACCTCATTGTGTATTATCTGGTCTAAGCTTGTTATATAGAATATAAGAAAGGATTCTCTGTCTTCATAAATGTCATCCAGATATGAAATTTTAATGATTACTACACGCACAAAACACATATTTTCAATCTCACTATGCATCTTGTATCAATGCATCTTTTATTCAATGTTATCTATCTGACACAATTCTAAATACTTTTTACTAAAAACACTTTTTGCTTGTATAGCTGTATGTCCTTTTTGATCCCCTTTTAGAGGGTGCGTGTGCATGTGCGTGCGTGTGTGTGTGTGTGTGCTAAAGATCAGGGCCAGTGTTTTGGTTTGTTTTCTCAGAGGGAAACGGAGGGACAATGATCGGATGGTGAGCATGCTTTCCTGAGCTTTTCTGGCCACGTTGCTTTTCAGTCCTCTGCACGGGGGCGTGTGTGTGTTTATCTGTGTGTGCACGTGCACATGCGCATTTCTGTGTAGCCCCCTCGCGGGTTTAAGGAGCCTGAGACGGTTGTTAAAATGTTGTGGCGGGCGTGTGCATGCTTCTCGACCTGTTAATCTGTGCATGTTGTAAAAGGTTTAAAGACGACATGCGTGTGTATGTGCGTGCATGCATGTGTGTGTGTGTTTGTCTTCCCCTCATTAGGGGGGCCAGATTAGAGCTGGGGGGCGCATTATGTAAGAACTTGGAGGGCAGCCAAGCCGTTGTGTGTGTGTGTGTGTGCATGTGTGTGTGCGCGTGCTCGCGAGTGTGTGCGCAATCCAGCAGAGGAAGAAACAGGTAGCCAGCAGCCAATATGAGGATAAGTGGTTGTTCACACACATGAAAGTTTAGTAATTCACAACGGAGAGCGGCTGTGTGAGCACACACATACAGTGCTCTCCGACATACTGTGACGATAGCGTTTTAACTAAGGTTTGCTTGTTGTGTACTCAAGTTCCTATTTGGACGAGATAGTCACATTTACTTTGGTTAATTTTAGCGTCATGTTTCTGACTTTTAGAGATGTAATGAATTATTTAACATCTAGTCTGAAGTTGTGTGGGTGCCATGATTTCAAATATTATTCTGTAATGAGAGTATGTAATGAAAATAGTTTTGAAACTCCCCTCCCACACCTGATTGCTACTTCAGCCTCCTCGCTGCTCTCCCCCTACATACACACACACACACACACACAAATCAACCGAGCCCTTTATCTATTGAGCAAACACTGCAGATGGAAACTTCCGCAACCCACAGATTGTAAACATTAACAGGAAAATAGACACAAGGACACATCTCCAGTAAACTGTAAATGAACTCACTCTCTACCTCTCTGCTTTTGCTAATCGTTCATACAAGCGTACGTTATTTGTCACAATTATGAACCCGTCATATGTGAGAGTTAACGCTGTGCAACACTTTTGTGTTTGTACACTAGGAGGCAGTGTTCATGGGCAACGGGGAGCAGTACATTTGGAAACCTCCGGAGGACGACGATATTATCACCCTGCACCAGCCCCCACACCTGGTAGAGAACAAAAAGGGACCCCCCCCAGCTCCCACTGCCAAGGAGGTGCGTAGGTGTGGGCGTGCACGTGAGCTATCAGACCACAACAGCCAGGTCCCAGATTTGAGGCGTCGCAGTGCTTGCAGACGAGGCGCTTGTCGTAACACTTTTGCCCTTTGACCTTGCCCTGTCACGCAAAGGCCTAGGCGCCAGGTCTCCCTTAACAACCAGGAGGTCGGGTTACAGCGACCCAGCCTTCTTTGCTCTCTACACACCCTGATCTACCATCTCCCAGCCCCATACTCATCTGTCTGCACAATGCCAGGCTTTACATTAGGACGGCGGATAACGCAGATTGATTGGCTAAAGGTTAGCTGGCGTCGTGCCGTATCAGCCCACGCAGACTGAACGTGACGTGCCATGACTGGCATGTGAACTACACGCTGACCTATATATCGGGGATTATGTCTGGACAGAGAGGGGGATGTGTGCAGGCCAATCACCAGTCATGTGACATCCCCCATGCCTTATATGTTTACACGTGGCGCCTCCGACCCTGCCTCTCCTCTCTTAAGCCCCGCTTTCTTAACTCTTTGCTGGCAGCAGCACGGATTCTTTTTGTCTTAACAGGCTGGAGCAAAGTGGTGCCGACGGTGGCTCAGGGGGAATGAAATAGTCCACCGTCTATTATTAGCGTTAGACAGGCATTATTAACTGTCTTCTTTATACCCATCTGCAGTAACGCTGGAGTTATTTCTGTCTACCGAAGAATAGCATTGAGTGAAGAGGGAAAGGAGTAGTATGTCAGATATAGTATCTAAAACTTCATAAGCAGTTTTAAACTGGTTTTATACAGAATATTTCCACATGAAAAGTATACATTGAGTATAATTCGTGTTTTGACTCCAACATTGTCATGTAATCCACACAGAGGAGCTACTTTCAGTCGCTCCACCGTGTGTGTAAATGTGAATCAGAGACACGCGATTGGGCAAACCAGATGTGCGCACACATGCGTCACTGTGTGTATATGCCTATAGGGATCTGCTTTCTCTCTACCTACCTCCTTAACACAAAGACATTACACAGTTGTCTTTAATCTGTTGGACTAGGAAGACACATTGATACAGACACACTATATAGCGGCATTATGAATCAAACTAGCATGTTACATTAACAGCTAACAGTTAAAGTGTCTGTTGGCATGTGAGACTAACCAGTGATGAGGCAGTGAAGTTGTAGCCTCCAGTTAGTTCTGTGGTCTCTGGGACTACGTCAGCACACTGCTCTAGCTGGGGGTTAAGGGGTTACATGTCTGCAAATCAACCTGGCATACAAGTACTGTGTCTGTCTCACTGCCCTGTTTTGCTTTTCTCCCCTTCATGCTGTGTGTTTTTCTATGTGATTTTATGTTGTTTATTCTCGCATTTATTGCTCAGTTCAGATGCGCTTTATTTGTTCACGGTCTCCTGTCTGAAGCGCCCGGACATGTCTTTGCTCTCTGAGTCCTCTGGAGTTTGTCAGCTGCGCCTGTCAAAGCGGTGTTGAGTTTCCACTCCCTCCTCCTCTGCTCGTTCTCTGCTCTGCCTTAGCTTTTCTCCACTCCCTTGATGGCTTTTAGTAGGCGCTGCCTCCCGCAGCCAATCACGTTGCACAAAGCGTGCCCTCAGTTAATACTGCCTGCTCAAAGTCTTTATTGGAATTTGATCAGCTCTTTTTTGCTGTTCTTGGATTTGACCACATGCAGATGCATATGTTAATTAGTGCATAAGATGCATATGCTAGTTCACTATATCATATTGAATGTAACGTGGCCTCTTCCATAGCGCCCCCAAGAGACTGCGCTCAGAGGAGCATGGGCGTATGGCGCAGAAATGAAAAAGACAATATGCTGGCTTCCTCAACAGCTGCAGCCTTGTTTTGAAATCCCCATCAGCTTGTGACTTCCTTCCTCTGCCGCACAGCGCAGCAAGCATTGCAAACACCATGCACACATATATGCACATAGGCATACCCCAACAGTGAGCACAGATGCACAGGCCAGGGTCTTTGTTTATCTACACAGGTCACACACCAGATCTGTGGGGGTAGGGCTTTATGAGAGAGAGAGAGAGAGAGAGAGAGAGAGAGAGAGAGAGAGAGAGTCTGAGAGATAGGGAGTGAGGGAGGGAGAGAGAGAGAGAGAGAGAGAGAGAGAGAGAGAGAGAGAGAGAGAGAGAGAGAGAGTGTTTATCTGAGCTGCTAGTGCAGTGCTCTTGGTTTGGGTGCATATGCAAGGTAAACCATGGCATTGTCCCAGAATCATTAGCGGCACTGCTCCTCTTATAGAGTCTTTACACAGACATGCCACAGAGGAGGCGCTATTAAATATTGCACAGTTGTGGGCGCCAAGCATCACTGCAACTGCATGTACAGGCACACGCATGTATATACACGTGTAAAGCTCAAAGTGTATATGTAAGTCATTCAAGTGTACATGTATACATACGTAATATGTATATACATACTGTATATACACAGTGCATACACAGAATACATCAAATGTAACAAATGAGAAGTTGGAGCAAAGTCCATTAAGAATGTAGTAAAAGCCATTGAGCAAGAACTTGAGTGAGTTGGCTGGCATCCACAGCCCTCACCCTGCGTCTCTGCCTCCAAAGTTGTTGTGGTAAAATGTTAGCTGGTTTAACCAGTACTCTGGTAACGCTTTGCTGAGCCCTTCACAAGCTGATAAGACAGTTTACACAGTCTTATCCAGCCCGGTCAAAGTAGGGCAGCGTTCTGCACAGAGAGGGCTCTGTCAACATACAGTATTCACGCTCAACTGCGTTCATGGACACACACACACACACACACACACACACACACACACACACACATGCACAAACTATGTTATTAACACACATTTAGCAGCAGAATAATTGTGCTCAAGATCAAGCACGATTACTTTAATACTGACAACTTTTCTCCATCTGCAATAGAGTTAAGAGAACTTTTTATTTCAAAGTCATTCAAATACATTTGCCACCATTTTAATTTAGAAAGAGTTTGCTTTTAGATTGTTGCATATCTCCTCCTGTCAATCATATATGCCCCAACCATCTACTGACAATTTGATTAACTCATGTATGTATGATAGTCCAACAGCTAGTGGCACCAAGACACCTCCTCTTGTGTGTTCTCAGATTGCAGACACCTACTCCACCGTGTGCAAACCCCTTAATAAGAAGAAGCCCCCCACACAATGCTACGAAGCCAAAACCCTCCCACGCTCATTTGGCGGGGATAAAGGCAACGGGAGAGGTGGTTTCCGGGGGAGAGGTCGGGGGGCCCAGAACCAAGCCCGTTCCCACGAGGAGCCCTGCTACGAGCCTGTAGGCGACAGGTCTTGGCCTTCCTGTGCGGTGGCCGAGTCCGACCATGCGTACGCCACCATCGACCCCCACCGGAAACGCGACCAGGCAGGAACTAATGACAGCGCACCTGCTGGCAACGCGACACTGAAGAGGAAGAAACCACCGCAGCAGCCACAGGCATCTTCGGGGGCAACACAGGCCCCAGGGGCCCCAGGGGCCCCAGCCCCACCAGCCCCACCAGCCCCACCAGCCCCACCAGCCCCACCAGCCCCACCAGCCAGGGCCTTGCCTGGCGGGGACAACTTCTATGAGACCATCAGTGATGTGAAACAGGGTGTTAATACTACGACCATTTTTACATTCAACGACGGGATGGAGATGTACGTAACTGGCCTGTAGGAGGGCCAGAAACCCACCGACCCCAGACACTCCCTCATAACTGACCTAAGGTTTGCTGTATATTTAGGAAAAGTCCACTATTTAAGGCCAGAAACAGGGAAGACATTTTCTGAATGCCATCATGTTCTCACAGGGTCTTAGAGACTGTGTCTCGTTGCGCTGTATCCCAGAACCAGCCTAAGCCCAGTCCAAAAGAAACTGTCCACTGAAAACACAGGGCGACATGCGAAACCTGCCCATTTATCTTACATGTACACAGTCACCTTAAACTTTTATGTCCACAATGTCTTTATTTTTGTATGACTAATGTGAGAAGAGCATGTGTCAATGTGTACAACCTGAACACGAGAAGAACAAAACTTTTTACTTGTTCAAACGATAAACAAAGCAAATGTTTTGACAATATCAAATGCAGGTGTAACAAGAGACAGCTATAGGAGGGTGGTCGTGTTAAGGGATATAGCCTGCTTCATTCACTTCATTGTGGTCTAGCATATGTAATAGAAGCAGATGGATGACACAGAGATTTTCTGTGCTTAGCTATCTCTAAGCAAACATCTGAAACAGGTTCTCTGTGATCAGTATTCACTCACTGGCCTGTTGCCGGACAGACAGTACTCCGCTGGGCCATTCAGAGGCAGTTCTGTAGGAAATAGTTTTGTTTAAAAACAGTATGTGTGAAGTGAAATTCTATGGTCCCATTCTACTCGTGTGCAAGCCTGCCAATACCACTTCTGAGTATACTATCATTTATTAGCCGTCATCAACATGCATCACGTGCAATAATTGTACAAGCTACTATTTTGTTCAATCATTGAGATTTGTGTAATTACTTTGTTTCAAACGTTTGGTAAACATCTAAACCGCTGACACACCCATACACCCAGGGAAAAGCAGCCAGGCAGAGCCATGGAGCAGGAGTCAATGCATGACCTCTGTCTTCTCTTTCTAAAGATATATATATATATAGATGAGCAGATTATAATGTTCTATAGAACACAATGCAGGACTAGTTGGCTTTATTATGCAGTCATACTGTATATGTCGCTCCATGCTCTGAAATCAAAGCCAGAGCTCGTCTGTTGCTCTGTGGGCTTAGATATGGTGGTTGAATGTGCAATAGAAGGCTTAGACTCCTGGGAACATGCACTGTAGTACTGGGTGTAAGAAACACCAGCGAGTGTTTTTTAGTAGCGTTCCCCTCCGTCCACCCTCCCTCCCTACGCTCCAAGATCTGTTCCTGTGTAAACAATGTCTTTTCCATGTAGCTTTGTGGAATGTTAAAAGAATAAAAATAATAATAATTAAAGAACGATGGAGAGAAAGCACAACATTAAAGGCTTAATAAATGCAGTGCAGGGCCTTGAGAGAGATGCAGGACATAAACTGCCCTTAGGAGGAAGGGATGAATGATGAGCAGTGATATTGTCGCTGTTGGGACCCAGTGCTAAGAAAGAAATGTATTTGAGTGGTTCCACGTGGTTTATAAATGGACTGTAAAGTAAAAGCAGACTATATGTAAAAACATACCTAAATGCACTCTGTATTTTCTTAATGCACTGTTTATTTTTTCTTACCTACTAACAATACCATACTAATTGGAAAAGCTCATGCCACTGCCATGGACACTGGTCTTTTGTTGTTTGTGCACTTTTTTATTGCTCGAAGAAAAGAAAACCCTGCATGCGTTGACATATGGAAATGAAAACAGTTATTGTGGATCACTTGTTGTTTAACTTTACGGTTGTGTTGTTCTTTCAGGGGATGCAGTGCATCTTTTTTTTTTTTTTTTTTAAAACAACAAACTAACAACGAGAGAGAGAGAGAGAAAGAGACCACTGGGGGTTGAGGGTAATGTTGTTTATCCACTGCTCTGGGGGGGAGAGTCAGAGAGAGATGGTGGGGAGAGAGACTATCGGTAGAAAGTTAGGGGCCTTCTTCTTTCTCTGTTCATGTGAGCATGCTTGCTCACACAAACACACACTTACACCCACATGTGCAAGCACATACCGTTGGTGCGCAAGCACAGGAGGGAGCCCGAGCCATCGGTTGACAGTTTAATATCACATTTAGAATCACGTCAATTGCTCAGCCCTGTCCATTCTCTGGTAATCATAACAGACACTTGTTTCAATCCTCTCCTCTCTCTCTCACTCATTGTGGTGGGGAGGGAGCGTTAATGCCCACATCTAGGGGATTCAGAGAGTGATAAGCGGTGGAGGAAAACAAAAGCTAGGGTCACCCTTCCGATCATCCAATACCAGCAATGCAACCAACGGCTCAACCACTATCTGATATGAGGGATGGCTAACAGCTGAGCTCCTAAACAAATGCTGAGGCGAAGCATAGACGTGCCGACTAGAACCTCTGCACATTTGATACTGTTTGTTTGGCTCTCACATAGTACATGACATTTGCTTTCTCCCGAAGAAGAAGCACTGATTTTATATGTTTTGTTGGACACTGTACAACACTGACCAACAGAGTTTTGTATTGCACACATGAAAACAGTATATGATGATTAAAAAAAAAAAAAAAAAAGTTTAGTCCGTTGTTGTTCCAGTGTAACATACAGTATGCAGTTTACTTGGTGGCAAAAAAAAGGATGGATATTAAAGACACAATGTGATTTGTGCATACAAAATGTATAATGCTTTTCATGCAGATTCAAATACTGTTTATTGTTAATTGTCATCTACTTAATATGGGCCAATACTGCTGTGAAAGCTGTAGTCAACATTGTATGTTCTTTAAGCACAGGGTTTAATAAAAAAGTATAATACTTATGATTATGATAATAATAATATAGTGTGACAGTGCATACAATGCAAAAGATTGTAATATTTTATATTAACCTTCAAAGTGTGTTTTTACTTTTCTAATAAAGTGGCACATTAAATGCATGCGTTATTATTCCCTATATCAAGTTAATGTAACAGTGTTTTATATAGTCTACTCACTCATGCCATTCGTTAGTGGTCTATGTTTGATTGTGGTTTTCTATATAGGTCAAACTGCATGCTTATGTACACATTTATGGGTAGAGATAAATAAAACAATAAGATAATAGCAGAGGGTATGTTTTATAGCATAATCCTACGAAATATGCACCTGGCTGACTTGATTATTCTGTTTCACAGTAGGTTATCGGCTACATCTGGATTTTTTTTACAATTTATTTCAACTGTCAGTTAAACACAATATAATCTAATATAAAACTGGCCATTTGTCAAAAGTAATATAGTAACTACTAAATAATAAGTCATACGGCCTAAGTAGCAATTGTGAGAAAATAGGTAGGCGGCATAGTTTTACCAGTTTACGAGTTAAGGGATTATCTAGCTGTGTACATCTGTAAATCGCTCGCTATCACCGCAAACATAATTAGCCTATATATAAAAAATTTTTTAAATGCAACAAAAACTTAGCAAATCTGTATCGATACATGAATAAATATAATGCTTATTTCGTATATGTCTCAAATGTTGTAAGTTAACTTCCTTAGTCTGTAGACTACAGGATATTTTCTTTTCTCACCGGCTCCTCGTTTCACATACAGACACCGGCCGGTAAAATAGAACGACACACCCCCAGTAATACTTGGAGAAAAATGTGATTGACAGACCAAAACCGTCCAATAGGCAGCTGAATAACGATGGACGCGTGCCAAAATGGAATGTTTATGTATAGCGAGGACCAATCAGAGTGAATTGAAGGGGGTGTGGTATTCTTTTGGAGGAAAGATGCAAAACAATATTTTATCCCCTTGACCGGTCGGCTTTTTGGATATCCTGGGTGGTGGTGGAAAACTTTTTGTAGAGTAGAACAGACGAATATAGCTATCAACTCGAGACAATATTGATAAATGTATCTAATTCCAACAATCTGCACTAAAATCTACAAAAAGCTGGTTTTCTTTCTTTAGTCACGCTGAATATGAATTCTAAACGTATTTTGGACAAGTCATCGGTTGGAATAAGGGTTAGTTGTGCATCGACACACGCGGATTTTATTTGCCGTGCAGACAGTCCTTCAGTCTGCGACGCAAGTATCGTCTCCGGCGAAAGCGTGCTAATACCGGCGTGCACTACCGGGCCTGCCACGGGTTCTAAGCTTTATACGTTCGTGGTGGACGGCGGTTGCGTGTCGGAGGTTACAGGGAAGGAAGCGTTTCTTAAAGGGAATGGATTGTCGTCGGGAGGAGAAATGTTGCGCGACATGGAAAAAGTAAGTGACATTTGGCCAACTGTACGTGATTCAGTTTATTGGGCTGATGCCTGGCAGTAGGACATGTCAAGTAACTCGTCATCAACATGTTATTATGCAAAGTAGCACGACTCGTGTGCGTGCGTATGTATTATTGCGATTTCATAATAATATAATGTTAATACGATTTCAAAATGGACATTATTGTTATGCCAACATTTAACTGTTACGTAGAGTATAACATAAACCCCATTGATGTGATTCGTCACTTGCTATTTTGTCATTAACGGTCTTCTGCAAACTGTGTCATGAATGCAAACTGTTAATGGCGGCTCATAGCTCATACTACGTGCAAAGTTTATAGGAGGGGCAGGGACTCCGAACTAGAAGCCTTTCCCCCTCCCCCATAGCGGCTGGAGAGAAGGAGGTGTGAAGAACTGGGAGGGACTGCCGGGGATTTAGAAAGTTTTGGCCTTCTGTTCTTTTCAAAATATATGATTGAGTAATATATTTAGATCTGTTTTAGATTTTTATTAGAACTTAAATAGATTTGTATTGAAGAAACAGTTTCAGGAATATGAATAGCCTACGTTTCTATCTGGATAGTCAGCACACATTCTTTATAACACACCCATTAGGTATAGGTCTACACCATAGGACTATATAATAACAGTACATCAGAGGAATGGAGATACGTTTTCTTCTGAATAATTGTCTGTGTGCAATTATGCAATTTTGTTGAAGCTATTGCCCAATGGTTGACATCTTCAAGTTTCAAGTGTATTGTTCCAATACACAGCAGCAGGTAGCGATGAATGGTAATACAATTCTGGTTGTAGTGCATGCTCTACATAATATCGGTGGTATAATATCATCATAAACAATAATTTATATAGAAATAACGGCTGTAAAACCATTTGCACCTTAATGTTTGAGATTACTGAATTTGCAATCTTATTTACTTGTCTCCTAGACTGGTTATGGTAGCCCAGTGGACCAGAGAGAAACAGGATCCACTGGGGTCCTGAAAAGGGCCAGTCCCACTCACTGCCCGACCATAAACAGGCAGCTGCCATATGGCCTTATGCACTTGGATATCAGGAACCCAGGGAAACGGGTGGAACTGGTCAACGGCTTCCAGACAGCGCAAGGACGGAACGCACCACCTGTGGAGAGGCACACCCTCCCTTCGTCCCATATCCCTGTCCCCAGGCACAGGTAGACTGTTTCATGCATTTTGTTTCCAGCATGTTCTTGGAATGGTGATTGAGAGGTGAAATAAAAACCAATTTCTGTGCTTAGACTATGACTGCATGTTTCTGTCCAGTGTTCTAAATGTCCATGCCAGACCATTCAGGAATCCATTTGAATTTGATAAACATACTTTTCAACTCGAAGTTCTTAACCCCAAATCTTAACCTGTGTTTCTCTAAATAACCTCTGGAATAAGAAATGGAAACCGCCCTCTGACTACAACGGTACAGTGGTTTTACCAGTAAACTGGCCACATGTTCTGGTATTCGCCCAGAATGGCTCTGAAATATGCACAAGTATGCCAGAGCTCCAGAATAGAGTCAGTATTGCTCAATCACCAGAGAGAAAGAGACATAGAGACATTTAGACATTGGTTTAATGATAATACACAATTAGCTGGTGTGCCCCAGTAGCTTTGTGTGTGTATTGTATTGATTGGAGAAGGTTGACTCTTTTCTGTCAGCCTAATAATGTTTTCCCCTTTGAACTTATCTCCTTTGCCAGGCCAGGCTACTGACCCTGTCAGTGTCACACTATTATATTGGAAAGGACTTGTAGCCGATTGCCACTGCCGAGAGCTGCCTCTTGTGGGCGTCCCCTCCAAATTCAGAGAGATCAGATCTATTTGTTGACTGTCCTGTCATTCAAACAACATGCAACTACACATTAGGCTATTTAGATTTGCAAGTGCAAATGAAAACATCGCCTTCAACTTTGTCATTGGCCCATTCAGTGTGAATACATTATGTTTACTGCATATATGGGTATGACTTTGACACACACACATTTGTAGACGTACAATAGTGTTGCACACATGGCATTATGATAGAGTGGTAAATGCATCCAGAGACACCCTAGTAGTGCAAGTGTGCTGATAAGTGATTATACAGTATAACCGGGACGTGCTCTTACAGAGGCTGTAGGTGGTGCCTGAGCACATCAGCATTAATTGTATGCACAGCTATTGGTTGCTTTCTATGGAGAATCTGTCCTTGGGTGGCTCTCTACAGTTTTGTTTGTGTGCGCGTGTGCGTGTGCGTGCATGCATGCGCATGTGTGTGATGTATAAATCTTATCTTCTAGTCCAATCAACACAATAAACTGTATTTTCCATTATTTCTGGAGGATGTTTCTTCAGCACATGGCCGATATTATCTTATGTTATCTTATGTTATCTTTACCCAATCTTATCTGAGCTATCTGCATATTTGAATGATTCAATTTAAATCAAAAGGCTGCCAACAACGTCAGTGGTAATGGTGTGTAAAACACCACACTGCTCCTCTTTCCTCTGTTCACATGCTGCCAATCATGTATGACGCGAGGGAGTGTCCTCAGAGAGCACGCAAGATTGAACAGGTTTGCGCCGTGCATAGTGTGCGTATGGGGGTGGCCGATTCATGCTGACAGTGAAAGAGAGAGGATTTATAATACAAAATGTATGCACATAATTATTAATGAGTAAAGATGATGGTGAAGTTTTGGAAGGTTGATGATGTCATGGTTTGTATCATCAATCTTCCAAGCTGTAATGGAGGTTGTGTAACATTACACAACTATTTGGCTGTTACCCGTGTTTTCCACCAAGCGTGTATGTTTCACGTTCTGGCTGCGACACGGAGCTCTAGTCAATGCAAGTGAACCACCAAAGCACCACGACCTTCGCTCTGCTCTGCTACAAATATGCCCCTTTTCTATTTTAGACCTGTGAAGGTTCTGAATGCCGTTAAGCCTTGCCAATCAGATGGTGCTTCCTGCATTTCTGTTTAGTTTGTTGCAACCAAAAAAATCAACGACACAAAATGCTTCGCTTCTGAAATGCTGCTAGTGGTTGAGGTAAACTTTATTATTGTCCGTCATTTTGACAGGCAGGGTTTAAAATATTCAGTACTTTATGTAGTTTTTAGAAATAAACTTGTCTATTAACCGCACCCGTGTATTAAGGTTTGTACAGACAAGTTACGTACAGACTTTGAAATGCGGCTCCAGAAGGTATGTGGGCAACGAGGTAGCGAAGCAAGCAATAATCCACGTGGCCTGAGTTTGGTGCCGTAGCGATATTCTCTAAAATAAAAGGTGGCAAATTTTCAAAAATCTGTAGAAATGGCACAATTTTATTCAGGAAGTCCTGACTTATTATTGGTTTGAGAATGTGTAACCTACAACGCTCTTGCAGAACTTCTCAAGGAAGTCTGGTATTTGGCAAATCAGGCTTATAGCCTTTGCATAATGTTTATGTTATTTCTCACTATGCTGTTATATTTTCAGGAATATTATTTTACCGGATAAAAATTATTACAGGAGAACCATTCTCTCCAAGTTAAAATACGCTACACTGTAATTATGTTAGTTTTTCATGAACATCAGGTATTCACACCTTGTGTCATGTTCAAATAAGACTAATAGGGCCGTTTATGTCACAGATGTAAAGTGGGTAACTGTCGTGTAGGCAAGCCTGGACAAACTTTAGCTTGCAGGAAAAAAGGTTCCATAACCACAAATTATTTTAATTATCTAAACGCTGTTTAAGAGCCCACTCACCCATCTCTCTCTCTCTCTCTCTCTCTTCAGCCAAGCTCGTTCTACCTGTCAATACCCATTATTGTGTGATTCGCTGCATTGATAAAGGAACAAAAGCCAGTGTGAATGAACCAAACAAGTCTGACAATATAGCATGGGAAGAGGGTGAGAGAAGGGTGCGTGGGTGGTTCATTTTGAAGTTTTAGTTGGGAAAGCATTACCTCTGTCAGATACACTGTCACCATAGTAGCTTCATATCAATAAAAAACAGTGAGGGCTTCATGTATTAACATGTTACATGGCAAAAACGCTATTCTGCCTGCTGAAGGAATACAGAACCGCAAGTTCATTTTCCTATTCATGCATATGCATTCATGGGCGAGGCCAGGTCCGATTGGGAGTGCCGCCCAAACAATTGGGAAGAGGTGCGTAAGGAGAGATGATGACCTTTTCCCTTAAATGTATGAAAACTACGATGGAAAGCAAAAGCGCAGGATGGGAATCCACCCTACACTTTGGCTTTTACACTGCGCTCGATAACGTACGAGGCCATGAGGCCCTGAGTCGGCATTTAGAAGGTGAGGTGGAGGAGACGGGTCTTCCTGAACAATATTACACTGCATTTGTCTGCTTGAGGGGGTTGAGGGATGGCAGGCAGGCAGTCGCCAGACACTCTGATGCTCAGACAACGTAAACTATTCTCTGACCACACCACCGCCAGTTCCCATCCCCCAGTGGAGACATTACAGCCTGTTGCTGAAGGTCTACAGCATTGAAGGAGCTGTCTTGCCCCCAACTCCAGTCGTATGACCCAGATGAAGCCACGCCTTTCTGGAGCAAAGCAGACACAAACCACCTCTTTTTAATATTTTCTTCCTTTCAGTGTACATAGTATGTATCTTGTACTAAATGTCCCTATGAACAGTACTTGCCCTGTGTTACGGTTAGTGTAGCGTTTATCTGCCCGCTCTGACAACAAACGGTTAACTTAACTCTAACCGACACAGCCAAGGGTGAAAGGTTGCACTTGATTAATTGAGTCATGGGAGAGGGGAGGGTCAGCCCAGGATGCTCGCTAGGCATCTCAACTCCAGATTAAAGTGCTGCATAGACAGCTTCTAATGGCAGATCTCAGCTGATGACTCATTATCCAGACTTCAGCTTGGACACTTTGAGTGTAGGAGTATAGAGTTGGTATTGAAGATTAACAAAAAAAGTATTTCTTATTTCTGGCTCTGAATCATTCATTCTTTAATGCTAATGAGTGCCTCAGGAAGAAGCGGCAGTAAATGTCTGAAATATTTGCTGTGTGTGTGTCTTGCTCTAATGAGTCACTAATCATCTGCTGTTATGTAGCCAAGATGAGAAGTCAAGTTGGTTTCATAACTGTGGAAGGGAGTGGGAGGCAACCAGGAATGTTTTCTGCATAACTGTCTTCCGGGCGGTGTTGCAAAATATCAGAAACAACTTGGATATTGAAAGCCGTTGTACATCAGTAAAAACGACATCTGCGTGAACATCACTGTACTGTAGGACTATGCTATCTATTCTCTCTGTGGGCATGGAGTAGGAAAATTATAGCATCAAAGAGCTAAGTGTACAGTACCCATGGAAAAAGCCTTGTGTGCTCACCCACTCTAATAGATACTTACATAAGGCCTCCCAATGTGCCTCAACACACTCCAGAGGCATCACAGTCGAGCCATTACTGTATCTGTTTCTAACTTCACACCCCCTCTTCTTAGCATTCACATCTGCTCCACGCCTCTTCACTCTGTTGGTACCAATCATATCCTAGTCTTTGTTTACACTGTGAATGCTATGTGAATTGAAATCATACGTTGTTTCACCGATGCAGCCTAATTTGTTAAGCTATCTTGGGAAATGAGCATGGTTAAAGTGAAGATATCTACTAACTCTTAAAAGCCATAAACGTGACTCAAAGCATCTGCTCTCTTTAACCTATGATAATGTGCTCTCCAATGCTCGGAAATTGCTCTGAATTACCTTCCTCACATATTTGTGTGATTAATTCTGTGCATCCCATTTAGCGTTTGTCCTGGCTTTTTGCCCTGTATTCTCTCTCCGCTAACTAAATCCAGTGCCAAGCTCTAGTCAAAAGATGAGAAACCATCTAGAACACAGCTTCAGCGCAGTTCGGAGCAGACCTCATATTTCTGTAGAGCCTACTGGATTACTGACTTAATGACTCGTGACCCCCCCAAAAATAAGTGATTCATTGCTGGTGCATTATGCACGATTGTATAATAATATGAAGTACAGATCTGCTGATTCTTTTTGTCCGCGGTGCTTTGGCAGATTTTCCGAGGCCATGCAGCACTGCGAGGTACCTTGCATGAGCAAGACGTTTCAAGTGTAGTAATTATTATTGAACGCTAGAGGCGCCCATGTATTAGTTTCCATTCACTGTAAATTAGTGCGTACTCAACCCTGGCGTACTTTCTGTCAGATGCAAACCTACTGTCGTTCTCAAAGTT
>JAODTR010032094.1:0-21557 GCA_025399935.1 Amblyopsis rosae | reverse complement strand
TCAAGCCTTTATGAAATACGTGAACACACACCTGAACACATGGTACCTAACCCTAGGTATCATGAAGACCAGCTGGTGCTGTCACTGTACAGTGCATGTCCCCTGGTGCATTAGACTTAAGTCAGTGTTTCCTTGTGTTTTCACGAGATCAGTGACATAGACTTTAAATGCAATTGGCAAAAAAAAAATACTGATTTTCTAAAATCAAATTAAAGATTTCCTCCCAAAAACTATATTAAGGAAAGGAATCTTAAAAGTTGAGGGGTTTACTACTACAGATACAATATTAAATAACAACATTAAATAAAGAATAATCTTAACGTGAATATTAATTAGAAAAATTAATATAGGAATAAGATTGTATTATTAGTATTAAAAATAATTAATGATTTACATTTACAAAGCTCCTATATGATGCTTACAAGTACAATGAATAATGAATTTATATTGTAGTCATCAACCAGCCAATGAATGCCTCCTCCCTCCCCCTCGTACAGGGAAGTGGGAGAAGCCCTTCGATGCGACCCTAACCGAGAAGGCTGACTTCCACGTGGACAATGCGACCACGGTGCAGGTGGACATGATGAAGAGGACCGGTCGCTACGACTACTACCAGGACTACACCAACAGCACCCAGGTCATCCTGCTGCCCTACAAGGGCAACAGCTCCATGATGGTCGTGTTTCCCTACGAGGGCAAGATGAGCGAGGTGGAGGGCTACATCACCAAGGACCACATCAAACACTGGCACGACAAGCTCTTCAGGAGGTAGGGTTGATGATGATGCTTGGTTTACCTCGGGAATATACTGTAGCTAGGCAACACGTTTGCATAGGTCGGCAATCTTCTCATGTTCATAAGGACCAATCGCAAAGTGAGTGTAAGTTGTCCCGAATGGGTGCAAGAAAGCTGAAATAGGCGGAATCAGGAAGATGTCTCAAGCAAGGTAATCACGAAACGCACAGTCTAACCAGAAAATGTGCTATCTTAAGCCATATGTTTAAGTCCTATGTATTTGTTTTGGAAGCTTATAGGTAGGCTACTGCATGCTACAATAGGTCAATACTGATTGTAATTCTTTGTGGTGGTCTTCAAAGAGTTGCAGTTTGCATGAACATTTTGATCCCTGCTTTACAGAAGAGCCTATCACCTATGTGAATATGTGATCTTGCAATTCATGAGATTTAGTTACATTTGTACAGTCAAACATTATATTACAGTAAAACCCTGATATGTGTTGTTTCAGGTCAGTGAGTCTGTACCTGCCAAAGTTCTCCATCTCTGCTGAAGCCTCTCTGGATGAGACACTCAAAGCATTGGGCATCACCAGCGCTTTTGAGGACACCGCCGACTTCTCAGGCATCTCCACGGAAACAATGCTCAAGGTTTCTAAGGTATAGGATTGGCAGACACTTCAGTGTAGTTCTATGTGATGCATTAATTGTGATATTCTGGGCCGATACCTATGGCCAATACCACCCATTAAAATTTGAAAATTGAAAAAGGTAGGCACAAAAATATGGCAGGTGATTGGATGAGCTGACTGACTTGGAGATTGTTCATCCATCAATGTTGCGCCCAAACTATGCGACATATACTATACGATAGTTCAGGCAGGCCACGCTTAATCTCAATTGTCATCTGATCACAATTAGCTCACTGCCAAGCTCAGTGACCAGACTGCTCAGCTGATCACGGCAAAGCATACTATTGGCCAATCTAGTCAGGGCGCTTATTTAAGTGTCCTTAGCCTACACCCATTCTTGGTGCTTCTTCTGTGAGCTTTTTTGCATCCCACCACCTCCCCCTTTAATGCTGTGTTTGATTTCTTAATGTCATGGTGTGGTCATTGAGGATTGCTCCGTTCTGTATCCTGTTGGGGTAAATGGAAGCGGCAAGTGGCGCAGTGGTAGAGCAGGGGGTGATAGGTGATCAAGAACTCGCTGATTCGTTCTCCGCTAACGCCGCACCGAGTGTCGAGGTGTCCTTGAGCAAGACACCTAACCCCAACGTCTTCCGATGGTCAGGTGTCTCCTTGCATGGCTGGCATTGCCATTGGTGTGTGAATGGGTGAATGTGAGGCAAATAATGTAAAGAGCCGTGGATTACTGAATATTTACCATTTATAGTGGTCCTGACAAATACAGCTACTGGATAATAACAACATGAGAAACACGGAGAACTCCAAGAGTTTTGCACATTATAACAAACAAACCCAACCTTCGTCCTGGTTCTTCTACAGGTGTCCCACAAGGCCGTGCTGAGGGTGGACGAGACGGGAACAGAGGCGGCGGCCTCCACCACCATCGAAATCATGCCTCATAGCATGCCTAGCACCATGAAGCTGGACAGGCCTTTCCTGGTCTTCATCTTGGAGCACTCCACGAAGAGCATCCTCTTCATGGGAAAGATCACCGACCCCACTGCCCATTAAAGAGACGTGGATGTTAGCAATCGTAGATGTATGAAATGCTTATTGTGCCCGTCTGTGATAGTGAATGAGCGCCGACCATCGGTGAAGCAACTACAAGCTGTTGCCAAGTGAGAATGCTGTTACATGTATTCAGCATGCAAAGATAAGTTGGTATCTGTGTACGCGCTTGTTAAAGATAGGAATGTAGCCAATTAAGCTTTTATTTTCGGTTTTGTTTATATTGGGTGAGTACAAGCAGCACCCAGCGATATGAAACCTGATCATCACTGTCTACCCTTCCATTCCAACTTCTTAATAAACATCATATGAGTTAAGAATATTTTGATGCCATCTCTTTATTTTAACACACAGGGGCTTTGTGTAGGTCTTCAGACAGAACATAATCTTCTAAAATGTCTGGTTAAAAAAAAATTTGTTGAGAAATTAGATGTGACACACCTACTGAAGAATACATGCAACATACAAAGATAAAACTTTTAATATAAAAGTCTCTATATTGCCATATTTATAAGAATTATCAGTAAGTGGCCAGTCTCAAACCATATATGCCAGACTTGAAAGCGGTAGTTTCTTGTCTCCCTTCTTAACGATTATTCACCAAGTTATTATTTAATCACTGCAGATGCTTTGCATAATGACTCAAATGTAAATTAACTTAAATAAATAAAGTATTGTCTCTGTATTTATTTATACAGCATTGGTTCAGGGGAAACCCACATGTGAGCCTACATGTTGTAGCCCAGTTCCCTATACTATCCCCAGAGGTGGTAGAAGCATAACAACCATAATATCATTTAATACAGGCTAGGCTAATAATCAATGTATAAACTGTAGTAACAATTACAGCTACCTATGCTGTTTAAGCCATAATATAATTTAATACAGGCTAGGCTAGTAATCAATGTATTAACTGCAGTAACAGCTAAATATACCATTTAAGTTAAATGTCTATTTGGAAATCATCTCACGACCCCTACTCTGTGTCCCGTGAGCCGATAAGGGTGCGACCCCCACGTTAAGAACCACTGCCGTAACCTAACGTGTATGTCACGAACATATAAAGGCCCAGCACAAACAGTACATATAACCCAACGGCCATTAGCCCCAGACGACACGTTATTTTCGGATTCCGTACACACACCCTTCTGTCTGCCATGACTGCACCCACTGCCCCCCTATTCTCTCTTTATTTTACCCATACAACCCATAGATACTGAATCTCTTTTTACAAAGGAGACCTGGCCAACAGGACAGGTCAGTTCATTTAAATGGACGACAGTACACAGAACACAGACAGCACAGGCTGAGGCAGACAGGCGTGTAGTCAGTGTCATACAAAGATACATACAGTGCACGAGCAGCGAGTGTGATTTTTACATGGAACCAACGTGAACATGACAGACCAAGTATAAAAATCAAATGCATTTGCATACTGCCTCACAAGAACATTATGAACAGCATTATCAATTAAATCTACTACTGCAATTTAAAGCCATTTCAACACATGCTCTGTGATTAATGATCGTACAGCATGTGTGGACGTGTAGATTGAAGCAGGCTAATTCACAGTGATATGGTTCAATACGTTTTTCTTTGTAGACCCACCCACTAAATTATTCGATCTTCCATAAAGTCACTGGTACAACAGACCCTGCCTTAACGTTGACCCATGTTTGCTGTTAAGCGCATTTAAGCAATCGGTACACATACCCTTCTGTCCCCCATGAGTGGCCCCGTTGCCCCCACACTGCCTCACAAGAACAGTATGATTGAATCATAGAGCACGTGTTGAAATGGCATTAAATAGCATTAGTAGATTAAGACTACTATCACGTGGTTGGAGTTTTTAAAAGATTACAAAAGATAATTTGCCACTAGTGTGCAATACACAGTTCTGTGTACACCACAGAAGATAGACACAATACTGTCTACAAAACTATACTTTTTCAGTGACAGTTAACATCTGAAAAACTATGAAATTATTAAAGCTCACTAAATATAAGCCTAAAATGTAGGTCATGAAAGTTTCAAGATAATTCCAACATGCATTTTAACCAGTAGTTGCACTTGGGGTGAACTGCACTGAAAATATTATCAGTCACCATTACCTTCTGGGAAGCACTGTACAATTGAGAGAAATTCTGAGCCATCGTACAAACATCGTGTTCATTATAGCGATAGGCTCATTTGCAGCCCCATGTTCTTGAAAAACCGCATCTTTCTTTGGTTATTATTTCTGCTTAAAGATTCGCAACCCATCCCTCAAGGGAGCAGTTCAGTATTCAGACAGACAGTCTGTCTTTTTAAGTCAAACACACATGCACATTATTGGAAATAATGCCCTTGTAGCTAACAATGTATCCATTTACTGTGTTAAAGACTAGTTATTAGCATTATTAATCACAATACACATATTCCATTTCAGCACATTTTATTTCCAAGAGGCTATAATAAAGATACACATTTTTCCAGATATTGAAACAAGTGCATTTACATATTGCCTCACATAAACAGTATGATTAAATATAGATGTGTTGAAAAATGCCATTATGCACTGTATCATTTAGTATATCTAAGAAGGCTAGTTCAGTGACATGGTTGTATTGTTTTCATGTTCGCTGTCATTAAGAAATTCAAGAATACATTTTGTGTAAATATGAACGCAATAACCAGGAAATCATTCATATTTTATAAAGTAAGAGAGTCCATCATTAAAGGGTACAGGTGCCTTTTATATTTTGTGGTGATATGTATTATTTACAATATGAAGAAAGGTGTGATCATCTACCTTGATTCAATATTCTTTTGCATTATTGAGATATGTCTAAAAGCTCAGGAGGTACATACAGGGCAATGTTCTGGCACTCATACGGATTATGCACATCGTTTTTGATCGATCATGTATAGTCTTTGATGTTTAAGACAGACAGACAAAAATAGCCGAATACCTATCTGGGGAGACGTCCATCAAAACCGTTTGAGAAGGGCAAGTACTTTGAAATCACACCCATAGCTATCAGTACGCCGCTGATTGGTCAGTTCAGTTGTTACTCTGTCTCAGTCGCAAGGACTTCAAGTTCACATGACAGTATAGTAATTCCTGACAAAATCAAACTGAAGTTTGTAAGGATGGTCTCGCGAGGCTAACCATCTATTAGCTCTGCTATAGAATCCTTGTAATTCAAATTGATTGTATGCCTATATAAAATGTAAGATGTCTGTGCAATGCGACTAGTCAATGAAATGGAACACCTTTGCAGATCACATGTCGCCGTCAACTTTCAAGGGTCGCATTCAGTTATTGTAACCATTACAGAGCTATATCATTCTGCAGTTTACAAAGTCAAAATTGCTATCTTGTGGAGAAATAAAAGCTTTTCCACATGAAAATGTCACACCTAGACACCATGTATTAAATAGAATGTGGAAAACCTTGAATACACTTAGCCTGCTTAAACTGCTTAGCCAAAAAGGGGACAAAGGTGAAGAGAACTGCATGTGATTTGATTGTGTTCTCATTGTTGGCCCTGCAAGTAAATTGTTAAGATTAGTAACAGACTGAACTCTGCTACACTAACTAGTGATAGCTTTACATATTTATTTTATTTAGCATTGTAATTCTGAATTTAACCCAATGGTAAGCAATAGATATGATAGTGTATATATTATTTTTGTTACATATAGTACATTAGAATGTGATAGTCACGAGTGTTTGACAGGAACAGCTTTCCCTGTTAAACAATATCTCGACTGCACTGGTTTATTTACCTGCTTCAAGAATGGCTATGGCTATAGGAATGAACCATTGCCACCGTGGAAAGCAGGTTTGTCCAAGGAACATCGCACGTGAAACTCGTATGCTTCCATAAGTCACGCCTTTTCATTCTTTGGATTTCTCTCTGCAAACCTCGTTAAGCCACAAGCCATAATGATGGCAAGGGGCAAGTGTCACAAGGTTGCAACAATTGAAATAAATCGATACGTTCACTCCTCATTCCGCACCCAGTCTCCATCTCTCATGGAACGACTAACACAGGCTTAAGATGTAAATAACTGCCGTTACATTTGTATCACCTGTTTATTTATGACAAGAAAGGTAAAAATAAAAACATGACATTTAAGACTTGCTCTTTAATGTTTAAGTGGTTTCAAATTACAGAATCTTCCGACTGTGTGTGGACTATATGCACTGCTTCAAAACCATCAGCCTGTATTGTCAAATAAGTTAGTCTATCGATCGAGTTGGTTCACAATGACAAGTATCTTCCTGCCTAAAATACTAGGCATTCGAACAAGGGATTCAAGATCGCAAAAATACCATAACCATAAGGTTGGCATGTTTATGTTACTGGCCGTCTAAATTAATTCAGGTCCTGATTTGATCGGATTCCTGTATTTATTCTAGACTATTTGCATTTCTCACTGTCCATCCATGCGTAGAATAGTAGGCTAGTGTCTAATCCTGTACAGCTCATCGAAAGCAAGAGTATCCCCAGCATCATGCTAACATTGAAAGAGCCGGGGTTCATTTCTTCCCCATGATGAAGCTGGGAGCCTCGGCATCATCATCAGCTTCTCTTTCCTGGTCTTCATCCTCGCT
This sequence comes from Amblyopsis rosae, assembly GCA_025399935.1. Taxonomy (NCBI): domain Eukaryota; kingdom Metazoa; phylum Chordata; class Actinopteri; order Percopsiformes; family Amblyopsidae; genus Amblyopsis; species Amblyopsis rosae. The sequence continues at coordinate 14,523 of JAODTR010032094.1, read as the reverse complement.
GCTGTCCGAGTCATTTTTGTCTTTTTCGTCCTCGTCTGTGCCTTCCTTTGACTTCTTTGCCATTAACTTCTTTTGTTTCATTTTTTCCCTCTTCTTTCGGCGCTTTGCCGTTCTCTCATCGGCCGCTAGTTTGTTTTTCTCCACCTTTTCGAGATAATCTTCATCTTTCTTATGCTTCTCTGACATTTTGTCCAAGAAGTCCTGTCTCTGGTACTCTCTGCGTCGGAGGTGTCTATACACATGGAACTCCCCGCTGCCAGCGCCCGCACTAGAGCCCATCACATCCCGGACGAACTCCGGCGGGGCCCGCGGGTTCCAATCTTTCGGTCGTTCCGGAATTGGAGCAGGTTTATCCGGGTTACGCATTAACCTCTCCAACTTAAGACGTTGCTCCTCTGCCGGCGTTTTAGCAATGATCAGAGGCTGGGACTCCTTTCCCCCAGGTTTTCCTGATTTCGTAGTACCATTTTTTTCTGTTTGCGCCGCCATCTTTCAAAAGATTTTCTTTCCTACACCGGATTTTGTACCGGAAGCTGTTAAAAGCTATTTGACCTGGAAATAAATAACAAACTTGTATATTTTATATACATAATAAAATAGCCAACTTGAAAATGTTAACATGACTGTATCATTTCAATAAAGAAAATAAATATGACTATTTATTTATGTCGTGGTAACCTGCCACACACATCTTGAAGATGTGTATGGTCAGTGTACCACGTGACCTGTGGTACAGCCGCCCAATGACAGTTCTACTTCCTGCCATTTTGGTACTTCGTGAACCCGAGTGGTCGTCGGTCGTCGTCACTGTTATAGTTTACTCGATTGCGTCAGCGTAATTTTTTTATAGTCAATCAGGCAACGTTGTCTTTTATTAGTCCACAATCACGCTAAAGCAATGAACAATTTAATTAGATCAACGGCAAGGTGCCTACGGGCGAGTGCTGCGGTCTATCGACCTAGGCAAGCCGATGGACTTGTGTCTCTCGCCTCAGCCCGGTATCTCTGCGCCTCAGCGGACCAGAAAGACCTTGATGAGATAGTGAAGAAGGACAAAGTGGTCGTATTTATAAAGGGGACACCGGCAAAGCCTATGTGTGGCTTCAGCAACGCCGTGGTTCAAATCCTCAGGATGCATGGAGTGGACGAGTACGCAGCATACAACGTGCTAGAGGACCAGGACCTCAGGCAAGGTCAGCCACAAAAACTAAATACATTGTATTATAAGTTTCACTTAAGTTTAGAGACGAGCAGAAAGCTGTTACCGTCTTTGGCTAAAGTGTCTACATCATAATGAATTTACAGGCTTATTTAAATGTCAATTTGGGAATATACCTACCGTACAGTAGCTAATCAACGCTCTCACATTTACAAACTTGATTTATGTCGGGGGCGGGCCCACTGTTTGTCGGGGGAGTTTATCTATTTGCTCCAGAAATACGAAATGGGTGTGGTGCTAAAAGTCGTTATGTATACAACAATATGTTAACCATATACAAAGTGTCAATACATTGTTTTGTGCACAAAATGTGTACGCAAGTGAGAGGAATTAGGAAGTGGTCTTTTTCTAGTTGCATCATTAATTACATCAATTGGCAGTGTTATTGCATTGCTCATACCCTGATCCTATTTGGCTTCCATAGGGATCAAGGAGTTTTCCAACTGGCCCACAATCCCTCAGGTTTACTTCAACGGCGAGTTCGTTGGAGGCTGCGACATCCTGCTCCAGATGCACCAGAACGGAGACCTTGTTGATGAGCTCAAGAAGCTGGGCATTGACTCTGCACTACTGAATGCTGAGAAAGAGTCCAAGTAGAAGGAACAGGGTTGATCAAAACAACTGACAATTCTGAAGAGCAACAAAGAAGGGGCAAGTGCATAAATAAAAAATAAAATGAAAACACCTATTGGATGGGTTTAATGATGTCCAGTGAAAGCCTCATATTAGATCAAATGATTGTGATCAAATGTATTTAACGGCTGAGCAGGCGATATTGGGCTTTCACTGCTGTGCTTGCCACTGAAGCCAGTCCGCACAACACACTTGCGTAAATTAAGTGCCTGGGAGATAAATAAGACATTCTGGTTATCTGTCTCCGCCACAACACAGGGCCTATCAAGGTGTGCTCATCAGCAGCAGTGGACATTGTTAGACCTAAAAATACAGTTGTATTTTAGGGCCTAGGTTTTGGTGGTGATGTATCCAAATATTTACTGCCATTAGGTCTGTAGGCAGCAGTTTCTTTTTCTACCACTTACACTACCACTTGTTACAGATTTTAAAATTGCAACTGAAAGCATACATGCAAAATAACATTTCCTCATGCAGTATAACGTCCATATACTACAAAGAGGTTGCCCACACAGTATAGCAGCCATATACTGCATAGAGGTTGGCCAAATGTTCTGTCCAAATTTTAAATGTAGCACTCCTAGTACCTTAATGGTCCTGGGAGCCACCCAGAACCACCCTGCATCCCCACCACAGAGCCATGTAGAGGAGAGTCGTGCAAACAGAAGATATACATTTTCTACGGTCACATGGTTCACAGAGACGCAAAATAGTTTGAGGAAGTGTTTGGTGGGCAATTTGAATCATTAAATACAGATACACAACTGAAATCAAGTCAATAAATGCATCAATTTACAATAACATGTATTGGGTACTCTTCTCTTTGCGGCTAACTAATGTGAACTGTTGAGGTTCCACGATCTGCCATTGCTGTTAACAGTTGATGCAACTTTTACATGGCTCTGCCCCACCTATACTGCGTTTCTGCCTGGATGTCATTTTACTGTCTATATTCTGTTCACCTCTGCATTCTAATATACTGTTGAACAATTACTTTTATACATTAGCCTCACTTATAAAGTGTACACTCTCTGAAATGTAACAACTCCTGTTTTCTGCAGTTTTTTTTAAATAGATGAGAATTTGTCTTAGAATTTGCATAATCTGTTAAAGTATGCAGGTTTAATTTTTGGACTGATCCTAAGATATGAATCCAGATTATATTTTCTTGCTGCAAGTAGTACACCAAGGATATTGTATATTGACATTAAATGTATTTTAGCTGCATGTAAACAGTTTGATAAAATTGTGACCCAAATTACCAGTATCTATAAATGTTATTAATCTCTAAGTGACTTATTTTTCCTTATGCTTTTGCTTGCCTTTGTCAAAATACTCCACTCCTTAAATGCAAAGATTGTTTGTTGGCATGCTGAAGCATATCTGTTTAACTTGTTTCTCCTTATTAGCTATATTGCTAAAGCACTGCAGTATGGCAAACTTCTTTTAGGCTAATAAATCCACTAAGTGGACAGTGTCATTTACACTTATTTTTACTGTAACATTTTAAATCTATCCCTGTGAAACGACGTAACAATTATAACAATCCTATCATTAACAAACCTGGTCCACCACCTGGTCACCTTAGGTGAAGTTCTATGCTAAAGTAAATATCTGCTGCGAAATATAACAGGTCAAACTGTTCCTCATCACGTTTTAATAAAAATATTTAAATATCTTCAAAACATTTAAATAAACGTTTGATAGCTATATTAATATGGGGAGTAAGGGTTTTGTGTCATACGTGTCCACGGCATGAGGGGTGAGAGAGCACGCTGTCCCCTATAGTGTCTGCAGAAAGTGTGGGAGGGGGGATAGAGAGAGACAACACCCATCCTCTACAATTCTTGCAGGAAGAGGAAGGGCAGCACTAGGAGAGAGAGAGCGCCTCCTACAGTCCTCTACAAATTCTGCAGAAAGCACAGCACAAGAAAAAAAAAAAAGAGCCCTCTACAGTTTCTGCCGGAAGTGCAGTCCCGGAGTAAGGGTGGAAGAAGAGAGAGACAACTCTCCAAGTCCTCTACAGTTTCTGCAGGAAGCGCAGCACCAGGAGAGAGAGAGAGCGCCCCCTGCAGTCCTCTAGTGTCTGCAGGAAGCGCAGCAGCAGGACAAAGAGCGCCCTCTACAGTTTCTGCAGGAAGCGCAGCACCAGGTCCCTCAGGGTGGTGCGTAGCGTCTCGTTGTCGCACACGATGTGCGTGCCGTCCTGCTCCAGCTGGATCAGCGTGTCCTCCGCCTGCAGATGGAGGATGTGTCCGTCGGGCGTCTGCTCCACCTTCACCTCGGTGATGCCGTGCTGCATTGTGGGTACACAAGTGTAAGAAAATATTGATACACGTGTATTGCGCTATTGCGCTTTGCGATACTGTATCGACTCTAAAACACTAAAATACATACGTTTTTCTTTTTACTCGATTTGTAAAAGGGACCATGTACAAAATACAATAACCTCAAAAGAGAAAAGATTCTTGTTACCAGATTTTGCTTAAAGCTCATTTCCATCTGTAGTCCCTGAGCAAGATTACATACTCTTAAGTGTTTATTTTGTGCGGTTGCGCCACACATCAGCATTGCTATGACAGTTTCCCACAAATAAGAAATTATAAAATGTCGCCTTGCTTACAGGGTACTGGGTGGGGACGTACGGATCCCAGTTACAGAAACATAGCCATCATATTGGGTAGTATTTTAATATAGACTATCAGCAGAATACATCAAAGTAATGTATAAACTGTACTACTAGTACTACTAATAATGGCTAATATATTCTTTTTCATCTCGTGACCCCCTTCTCCATTTCTCGCGACCCCCCCGAGCGGTCCCTACCCCTACTGTGAGAACCACTGACATATACGATGGGTTAGGGATGCACAATATCGATCAAATAGTTATCGGTCGATAGTGTGCCTAGCTCAGACTGTATGCTCCATCCACTATACTGTCCACGATGTAGCTGCTGTTTTCGTGTTGAAGCATGGTAAACAGTGTCAACCGTATGCATATATAAAATAATGACAGTCTATAGAAATTTTTATTGGCATCAGACACGTTTTGACCCAGATTATTTCTATAAATTGTAAATATAAGTGTACCTAACACAGAGCCCTGTGGTACATTATTATAAAGTTATATTAATAATGTTTGTCTTAATATATTTTCAACTGATGAGCTGTATATCAATTCACCCCCAGTACAGTTGTTATGAATGGGGAAACTAGATTAAAACCGTGTTTTTCTATTTGTACCAGACTGTAAATATGTTAATTTCTGATGTAAGTGATTGATTCTCTTTTGGAGCCAGCCTCAAGTGGCCATATGAGGAACTACAGGTTGTCACTTCCACATTTAATTAATTTTTCAGCACCTGCGGTTCCCCTTGGGTCTATGGGTATTGACTCACTTTTGAAGCCAGCCTCAAGTGGCCATCTGATGAACTGCAGATTTCTGAACTTCTGTGTTGGATAAATTTTTACGCACGGAATGTTGTCACTTGGTAAAGAACAAACAAATGTGGTGAAGCTCCAGGCCATCACCCACAGCCCTTTACCCCCCACCCCCGACCACCATCCACCTTGTGCAGCGTAGCCAAGAAGGCCTCCAGGGGAACGGCCCCACTCAGCAGAGGCTTGGGGGCCAGCACCTCCGGGGGCTCCTCCACCACACGCTTTCTCTTCTTGCTGGGGGCCACTGGAGGAGCTTTAGGAACCAACTGATGGGGCGTGGGAGGAAAATTAGTTCACGGAGAATACACACACACACCTCTAGTGCTTCTCAAACCTCTCAGCTAGTGGTCTTTAAAAACGCAGTATATACCGTTGTATACAAACTTTGATCAACTATTACTTTTAATTAAATAAAATATATAATAATATATTTATTCATTTATGTATTTATTTAAAAGACCACTCCACCTGTCATGCGTATTTATTACAAATGTCTAATGTGCAGACACACGCACACACCTGTAATGTGTGCTTGTTGTCCTTGGACTGCAGGACTGCAGACACGGTTGCCACGGAGACACCAGGTTTGACCTCAGAGGGCACCAGGGATTTGGCAAGCTGGCAGCAGTTCAAAGAGGGTCACAGCTGATTAGACATCAACACTTGCACTCTGCACTAAAAATCCAGCTTCCTAACCTCAATAATAATTGATTATAAAATATTCAAAATAATTCAATATTATAATCATAATAAATAAACACCAGTTTAAGTACCATATGAACCAAGCTAACCTCTGGCAGCAGGTGTATGCGTATATCAACAAGCTAACCTCTGGCAGCAGGTGTATGCATATATCAACAAGCTAACCTCTGGCAGCAGGTGTATGCGTATATCAACAAGCTAACCTCTGGCAGCAGGTGTATGCATATATCAACAAGCTAACCTCTGGCAGCAGGTGTATGCGTATATCAACAAGCTAACCTCTGGCAGCAGGTGTATGCGTATAACAACAAGCTAACCTCTGGCAGCAGGTGTATGCGTTCGTAGCGGCGGCGGAAGGGTAGGCCAAGCACGGAGCAGCGTCGGTACGGCATTGGGGGAGGCTGCAGCTCCAGCATCAGGTCTGAGCGGTGGGACTGGGACACAGGCGGCTGGGTGTACTGCTCTGGGCACACCACATGGAGGGGCTGCAACGGAGGAAGAGCACACGATGGCTGGCTCACACAATAGCTGGGTGTACATGGACACTTTTTTGTCTTTCCAAATGGAATCTATCTGATTCAAGACTTCGGGTTACCTATTTACACCTGAGTGGGTCTGGTGGTGTTTACATGCACCATCGCAACTTACCGGAATAGATGTTAAACATGCACACAATATCTAGCTAGGTAATGAAATGTGTCAATATCAGTGAGAGTCGTGAAAGTACTGACGGACAGACAGATGCCTTCTAAACGTTTTGAAGCATACCTGGACATCTTTGAGCAGCTTGGAGACCTGGTGAAAGTTGAGGCGCGTGTCTATGGGACAATAGACACATTTCATGGCCAGCGGCTGGTAAGGTGCCAGGGCATCCAGATAGGAGAAATCTGGTTCTGGGATGAGGGAGGAAGCGGTAAACAACAGACATTTTCATTGTTAGGGAAATGTTTCCTTGCTCAATGGGGGGGGAAATAGGTGAAAGGGGAGTCTATTTGTGTCCATGTGAAATGAGCGCCTGTGCTAGCCTCGTGAAACCATCCTGATCTCGTGAGCTTCAGTTTGACTTCACCTCGAGAATCAGTACTGCGATGATTCAGGCCGGTAAACCTTGTGTGTTGCCAATCGGTGTCGTAGTTTAGCTTTGGGCGTGGTTCAGTTGTGATGTAGGGAAAATGAAAACAACTCGAGTCGAAAATGGCTAGAGGTGATACAATATAGCATCGGTTTTATTAGAAGAGCAAAGGCTTTTCTCAATGGATAATGTTTTCACTCTTCTCCCGACTTTTCAACTGCAAGAGTGGATAACAGCAGATTTCTGGTTCACAGGTTCGTCCAATCACATGCAAAGTGTGTTTATTTATTTGTTTTACCTAGATGGATGTGCCTAACAGACACAGATATCTGGTGTGTCAGGTTAAGCCTGTGCAGCCCTTTGAGACTGTATTTAGTAGAAATAAAGTTGACTACAACCATGAGGCTGCTGATTCTATATCAGTCTATCATAAACTATATTTATAATACAAACATATTAAAACATCTGTTCACCATGTATTTCATGGTGAACAGCGATAAAAACAGCCTGCCACATATAAAAATATTGTTCAAAACTAATTGTGTGCGTCACTACCATGCACTAATGCGGTCTCGGAAAGGGACGTTTGGGGTCCCTTGCTGGAGCTGCTGCCCCCGCGACCCGACTCCGGATAAGCAGGAGAAGATGGATGGATGGATGGCTACCATGTGGGGAAGGACCAAGCGGTAACCTCCGGTGCTGAGAAATTAATTCAACGTGGAAGTGCCAAAACCTGCAATTCATCGAATGGCCACTTGTGGCTGGCTGCAAAAGGGACTCAATCCCCATAGACTACAATGTTAAAATGACGACTTTACAAAAAGAGCCAGCGCGGTGTGGTCTTCAAACCCGTTACTGAGAAAAGCTATGGGTGACGTCACGGAGGGTTTGTCCATTTGTATATATGGTCTATGGTAAGGACACACTTTACACACACACGCACTTAGCATTGTGGACTGTGCTACCCACCGGTGAATATTATGGTGTTCAGGCTAGATTTGCCCCACAGCTCCATGAAGTGAACCACATCCCCAAAGCGGAGGGACGGATGCCCTGTGAAAACCACGCACGGCTGACGGAACTCATTGCTGAAATCACCATGGATACTGGGATAGTGCTTCAGCTTGTTGGTCTGGATCAGCTAGAGGCAGTGAGACATGGAGGAAAGGGGGTGATGGGGGGGGTTGGTTATAAAAAAAAAAAAAAGGTAACAAATTATCCTAACAAACAAACTGCACAAGCTGTGAAACAGCTGTTGCATTCAACCAAATGGCGAGTTTAAAATCTATTTGTCAGCATTTAATTGTTTTTATTTTTTAGAAAGCGTCACTGACTCGTAACGTATACATGTGTCATTATTCATTATGTCCATTATTTTTTTAAATTATTTTTTATTATTGTTATCATTATAGTTTGGGCACTCCGATTAATTTACAAAATAGACCAATGGCATATTTCATCATGGTTATTAACTTGTTGCTGATTCAGTGTGTGCACATTTCCTACCTCTGCATGGGGGAACGGAGGTTCTGGCAGGTAGACCTTGGATTGCTTGTTGTGGCAAAGCCTGGTAGAGCATCAAAACAGACAATATTTGGATAGTACACTATATGTTTTCAGAGGAATAATGCATAACTGTGATATGTATTACATTTATAACACGTACAGTGGGTATAAAAACTCTACACACACACATCTGTTAAAATGCCAGGTTTTTGTGATGTAAAAGAATGAGACAAAGATAAAATTATGTAAGAAATGTTTCCACCTTTAATGTGACTTAATAATGTGAACAATTAAATTGAAAAATTGAGGGGGAAAAATGAAAACCTTTCAATAACCTGGGTGTGCCCACCCTTAAACTAATACTTTGTTGAAGCACCTTTTGATTTTATTACTTTATGGGTAGGAGTCTATTAGCATTTTTTCTTTTCCGATGGGATAAAGTTGGGATAGTACAAACAGTACAGCTCAACTCGCCTCTACTCGCTTCGGGAGATTTTCCACTGAGCGGTACCAGCAAAACTCGACTCGTCTTATTTTCCTTCACCAAGATGTCTATAAACTGTTGGTTGCACATGGCTACTGAACGACATTCCAACAAGGTAGGGACATATTCCAAAATAAAAGAATAAAAATGCTGATCTACTGCAGGAGTGGTTTGAACAGCGGCATCGCTATGGCAACCAGGTACAACTGAGTGCGTATTATCTGCAGTGGAAAAAGACCCGTGCCGAGGCGAGTAGAGCTGATACCATGCAATGGAAAAGCTCCCTAAAGCGTGGCGCGTACCGGTAGTCGTGCTGGTACCAGCGTCTGATTCTAACCTCTGTGGGACCCAACATTGTTGTTTTCAAGTCGCCTTTGTCTCACCTAAACCACACCTAACTACGACAGTGATTTGCAAGACACTAGTTTTACCGGTCTGAAACACAATGACTTCCTAAGCTCTCTGGACTGATTGCCGCGGCAAAGAAAACTGAAGCTCTCGAGATCAGGATGGTCTCGTGAGGGTAGAGCCCCTTACCATTCAGCAAAGATCTGAGAGAACTCCAGGGAGCTGTTGGCGACAGGAGAGATGAAGTAGAAGGGTGTGGTGCCCAGGTTGGCGCTCTCGATGAACTGGTACAGGCACTCCAGCAGGTCGTATATCACACCGGACGAGTAGCATGGAACCAGCACATTACCACCAGCACGAATTGTCATGGCTACAAGAAAACACATCACATACGATGCTTTGATGAAAACATATAGACAATGAATACAGTGAATAAAATAGCATGCATCTTTTCACGTGTTGCATGTACGTTCAAATATCTAATATTCAAATAAATGGCTACATTTTGTGCTCAAAATGATTAACTAGGCGGTAGACAAAAGTATAGAAAGTAATTATTGAGAATCCATCCATCCATCCGCTTATCCGAAGTCAGGTGGCAGCAGCTCAAGCAGGGGGCTAGCTCTGTTGATCTGCTTGTTATTATTTATGTAGAACCATTATATATTATGTTGTATTGTTTTGATCTGATGACAACAGAACCTTTCACTTTAGGTGGAATGCCCGGTTCTCCACCCTCAACCTCATCACCACAGGTGAGTTCTGTTGATGAAAGCACATCTGCATGGAAGTGCAGAAGGTGTGTTGTGGCACTGTGCCTGATTTTAGATCGATATTCTGACTGGCATGACTGGCATGCTTCTGCATTGTGAAATGGCTTTGAAACGCCTGGTGTGTATAGGTTGTACATGCATGTAAATAGTTATGTATAGCATGTGGAGCACGCATATGTTTTTCCCATATGTATAACACTTGAAAGCATGTTGTGAATATAGATTCCACTTTTTTGGGAAATTAATATATAAAAGAAATTCAATTAGCATTTTTTCTTTTTTATTATATATAAAATTATAACTTTGTAATCCATCCTTCTAGCTATGGTTGTGCTGTTTACATAGAGGTGCAGAACTTGCAGGTGGAGTGAGAAATGAGCCCACAGTGAGTACAAATGTGACAGGAGCAAAAAACTGCCAGAAATGGCTTGGGATCCAGAGGGTTAAAATCGCTTGCTATAGGCTAACGTTAACGGCGATGTTCTGGTGAAATTGACTTGAATATTTCAAACAATAGTTAATATGATACTCAAACTGTGCACATATATTCACCTAAAAAAATAAATAAAATAAAAGACATATTAGGCCAATAATATACAATTCACTTCAAATTATTGTTGTTGTTACTGTTGCCTTGTTTGGGCTCTCTGGATGAGAAGTCAGTCAGAGAGCGACCAAACGGCAAGGAGGATGAGGTTGGAGGCTGGCGAGCGTCTCACGTAATACATATTTTAAATTACTTCCTATACGACACACCTACCCAGGTTACTGCAGAACTCTCCCAGCATGCCGTCTGGGTTGGCAGTGGGCATTTGTGTGAGACCTGTCAGAATCAGGACGTCACTGTTCTTCAGGGAGCTCTGGTCCATGGGCTTAGAAAGAGATGGAACAGAAACCAACTAAACAGAAAATACACCAAACATGCCAAGCCAGATTTGCAATACTGCAGACTTCTGCAATAAACTACCAACCGGTAGATATTTCTCTAGGAATGCTGATACTGCTGTGGGGAGTGGGGGGCATGTTAGGACACGCATTCACTGCCCTAAACCAAGTAGTTAAAGGCAGGGTCAGTCAGTCAGTCAGTCATTCTCGAGAACGCTTGATAACTTTGAGGACAAATCAAAACATTATCCCTCCGCTGCGCCGCTCTACACATCAAAACGCATTGTGAAGCACAGTGTGGTGCTACGGCTTTGTTGTTGTGAACCGTGTTCGCCACTTTGGTTTTGTTGCTATTAACGGTGCCAGGACTGTGTAGAAGTATCGGATAGCTTTTTTTTTCAACACACACAGAGACCAGTAAGCCAGTAAAGTGCGAGGAGATATTTGTTGAATTTGACAAAAAGGGTATTAGCTTACAATTTAGCTTGCTATAGCTGACTACACCTTTAACCGAGGGGAGACACACGTACCTGCGGGTGTGTGGTAAGCAGGGATGAGCCGGAGACATACGACACTTTCTCGTGATGGGACTGGATGGTCCAGTTGGAGCTACCCAATGAATACCCAGAGCTAAGTGGAGAGACCTGCACCGCTCCGAACAACTCCTAATGGAGGAGGAGGTGAACCGTTAGATTACACAAGCACTTCAGTGACCCAACCAGAATACAAACAAATAGCAAGGTTAAAAGCAGTCTGCTAGCAGGCAAAAAGCTCTTAGATAAGTAGTTTAATGTACATAAAGTACTTTTACAGTTACATATTCCCAAGGTGTGTCCTGCATTTTTAGGCCTAATCAAATTTTAAACATAAGCAATAAATATGTCTATGTGAACAAACTAATTATTATAAATTACTATGTATTTCCTCCATCCCTTTAACTGTAGCAGGCACTCCCGTTATACAGCTAATGTTCTGGAGAGATTGTCTTAACCACAAATAAGTGACAAGTTTGGGCAAGCACCTAAATTCAGGCGCAGAAGCACAAAATCGTTACCACTTTCTGTGAATAGCCCACGAGCTGCACTTTGCTGAGCGCCGAGTTGACCTCCGGCATACTGTAGCATCGCTTCCAAGTAAACACTTCCGTTGCATCCTTCAGCGGACACGGGAGCATTCTGGCCGGAAAGATGACAGTCAACAGACAATAAGTAAACAGACTGCATTTTATTTACTGCTTTTCCAACCTTCTGGCTACTCAAAGAGCTTCACAGTATTGCCTGCCTCACATGCACCCATACACGAACACATTTATAAACTGATTGTTGTTGTTGTCAGCCATGCAAGGCACCGTCCAACCACCAGAAACAGTTAAGCTAGAACTACACCAAGGCGTGGACTAGCGAATGGGCGTCTTATATCCTAATTACCATTTCTGTTGTCGCGATTGTGCGTGTTTCACACACACAATTGCATGCCCGGGCGAGGACGCCCAAGTCAATAAAATGTACTTGACGTTGCAGGACAATTTACTGACAGCTAGTAAAGAGCGAACCACAACACCGACACCAACATCTAGTAGCCTAGCACTTCTAGCGTTTCTCTGCCTTTTGTTAATTCAACATTAAATGAAGAGAAGACAAAGGAGTCATAGGAAACAAACACGCGAGCAACACGGCACACATCCATCCATTTTCCGTGATTTGGAGGTATCATGTTGAAATGCAAACAGTAAACAGTTTACTTGTTTTTGGGCTGCTGTATAAAAATAAGTTTTCACTGTTATTAGGTTTTTGGGTTTTTTATATTGATATTGCTCTGCAAGAAAGCCTGAAAGCCTTAACCTAGATTCTGATTGGTGGAAACGGCAGCGATTTCCTTCACCTCTCATTGCCGATTCAAAATTTGAATCGCTAGATTAAGTTGATAGACGTCAGGTTTCGGTTGATAGCAGCGGTCGGTCCAGCTACTGCACCGAAGAGTCAACCAGCGACCTGGCGATTTATGTTAGTAAGCAGTCACTCCCACACGCATGAGCCAAAATCACTGTGGTGTAGTTGTAGCTTTAGGATTAGGTGTCATGCTCAGGGACAGATGTCCGGGACACCTTCTCGATCACCTGATGCCTCACTCCATCAATGCACCACCAACAGATGATGTACTACATTTTAACATCAGTTAGTAATGTCAGTCAGTTCTAATTACACTCTCAGGAGTACTTTTACCTTTGTATTTCCTTGTTCTTCCACCAGGTGGCAGACTGTGCTTTGGGTACTCTCTCCATAAAGTTGACCAGCTCCTCCATCAAGAGCCTGGTAAAGAAACAACACAAACCAATATTTCCTAATAATATACATAATAAATGTTAACTATAACTATTATGGGTTTCCCTATGATGTGAGTACAAGTACTTTTGAATCTGCTCTGCTCCCTAGATATCCCAAATGGAAATCTTACGGAGTATTCTCTACATTTTTGCCTCTACTATAGTATGCTAATTATGGGCAATATTAGCGCATCTTGGCTTCTCATTACCTGCCTATTTGTAATGTTGGTTCTGTGGCATAAACAGTCCCGGTGAAGCCGGTATTCTCTGTGATGTAGGGCAGCGCCAACATGCAGTGATAGTTGGAGATCAGGATTACGTCAATGGTAGACAGATCCAGCAGTTCTCTCTGCAGGCAGTAGGCAAAGTATGAAGCAGATTTTAATTTAGACATTGTTTTGCAGTGGTGGTTTAGTATTCCTAGCAACTTGCAACAGTAGAAATAGCAGCAGAAATTGTACTTTGGTCATCTTTGTAATTAAATGTTACAATACATTACCTCAGGGAGACAGAATTCTGGCTGAGAGTCCACAAATACTCGTCCAGCACACTCTTTCAGCTCCTGAACAGATGACAATAATATGCAACAAAGGTAAATGGTATATGGACTGCATTTACACACTCATTTACAGTATTTTGCCTAACATTCAACCATTCACACACCCATTCATACATCCATGGTGTCTAACAGACACTCTTGGCAATTAATATGCCATCTACAGTCACTGTAAGATGAAACAGCTTCTCAAACCTTCTCCAAATTTATGGTTCCATCTTTTGACACCCAACCAGGAAGCTTTGAAAGTCTAGGACTGAACAATAACAAACACGGATTTGGCACATCTGAATCAGCAAATAATCAAACGAACTGAATAAGATCGTTTGACAGGATTCATACTTAAACAACTAATAATTAACGTAGCGTATATATTCACACCACTGAGGCGCTGACTCACCTGTGCACAAGGGGGAGAGGCAAGAAGTTAAGCACAGTCGTGGTGTCGAGTCCACAATCCAGCATGATGGTGGTGGATTTGAATTTGAGGACATTGCAAGGTAATGTAGGGTGACCCGACAGGCAGTACTGAAACGTGAATGCACGCAAATAACCACGATGGTATAGTACGGTATACTT